>APFE030079665.1:54336-171461 GCA_000404065.3 Pinus taeda | reverse complement strand
TTCCCAGCTAATGTGTCTAGCACTTGGTCAATAAATGGTAGCGGGAAATAATCTTTGAGGGTTTCTTTGTTCAATTGGCTGTAATCAACACAAATCCTCCACTTACCATTTTTCTTGGGCACTACTACCAATGGGGATACCCACTAACTGTCAGAGATAGGATAGATAAAATTGACTTTCAATAATTTTTGTAATTCCTCTCTAACAATATCCTATAGCATGGGATTCATTCGTCTCTGCGGTTGCTTCACTGGTTTGATATTAATATCTGTATAAATATGGTGAGTGCATGTTTCAGGGTGAATTCCATGCATATCGGTGTACTCCCAAGAAAATGCCTTCTGGTATTTTCTCAATAATTGAATCACTTTTTCCTCCTGAGATGAGTCTAAGTGACTGCCAATATTCAAATTTTTTCCTGGACTAATCTCTATGGTCTTACTTTGTGTGTTTGTGATAGATTGGATAGGAAAAATGTTGTGAAATGTTGTTTGCAAAGATTGAATGGTGCATGTTTCCTGAAAATTTTGTGCCAAAAGTTCATTTGCAGCATGGTATTGGTTGTTTCTCAATTCTTCGGAAACATCAGGTTGAGAAAGGAACAAGTCTACCAAATCATCATTATTATGTTCTTGAAAATCATAGATTTGGTTGATGCTGAAAACAGATTGAACTTATGCCTTATCATTGTATTTATCATCAAGCCATAAATTGTGTGCTACTGCTGGTGATTGTGTTGATGGGTAAAGAGTGAGTTGTTTTCTTTTAGTTTCTCGTGAAATGATCATATTACCTGATCTACATCCTATGAATGCATCAGCAGTTGCTAACCATGGTCTACCAAGGATGATAGGGTGTCGTCCTAAATTGGATTTTGGCTGGAGAACTAAAAAGTCCACTGGATACTCCCAAGAGTCCAGTGAAACAATTATGTCCTCCAAAACCCCTTCAGGAATCACTTTAGACCTATCAATGAGTTCTAGAACAATTGTTGTGTGCTACAAGTTTGTGAGCTGGAGTGTTTTCATTGTTTCAAGAGTCATCACATTTATTGCGGCCCTAAGGTCAATTAAGGTGTTTGGAATATGTATGTTGTTAATGATTGTAGTGACTCTGGGAATACCAGGATCAACATACTTTTCCATTGACATGGTGTTTGTCATAAGGCCGGCTAAATGTCCAATAACATGAATGGTTTGTGGATCAACTCTTTTCCTAGTAGGCTTTTTAAGGCACAGTTCTTTGATGGCTTTAGTATATATGGGAATTTCTTTTATGGCTTGTAGTAACGAAATTTTTATATAGACATTCTTTAGCTCATCTAAAACATCAAACTATGGTATAGACATGGGAAGTTTTGTTTGGACCAATCTGTCTGGAAAAGGTGGTGGATGCAACGGTTGCATTTGTTTAGTTTTGATGTCATCATTTGGTTTCCTTTAAATTGGAGTTTCATTTTCATTTTCTTCGTTTTCTTCTTGTTTATCAGCTACTGGAGATTCTTTGTGAAGTACCTTACCAGACCTCAAATTGATATTTTGCAAGGGTAATGTGGGATATGAGGGTTTCTCATCTACATTGTAAGCTGGCCTCTCTACTCTATTATTTGGATTTGGTACAGGTTGAGCAGGGATTTGAGTAGGTCTAGGAGGTTGTGGGTTAGATGGAAGTTGTAATTGTGGTGGATTTATTGGTCGAGGAGCAGGTAATTCTTGTTGAGTGGGTTGGGGTTGATGTGGGTAAACAAGTTGCTGTTGAGGATAGTGTTGATATGGTTGAGGATATGGCGAATATGGCTGATGATATTGTTGATATGGTTGTGAATATGGTTGGTATGGTTGAGGATATGGTTGATATTGTTGAGAGTATTGCTGAGATGGTCTCCATTGTTGTTGTGGGTAATTTTGGTGCTGCCATGGCATGGGTACATTCCACGAATTCGCAGCATACATCTGATCTTGTGCAGGAAATTACAAATTCTGGTTTGGAAACATACCTTGAGGTGGAGGTCTTGGTTGCCATGGTCTCTTTGTGCCCATGAAATACACATTCTCCATATCTGTGTTAGCTGCCACATTACAATTCTACAAAATATTGACTTTAGAGCAATGAAATATATCATGATTTTCAGTGCAAAAGGCACAAACTTGAATGTTTTCTAATGGGCAGTCTTTTAAGGCATGTTTCTTCCGGCATTTTGGACAAAAGACAACCATTATTTGATCTTCCTCTTCTTGTATTTTCTTGGCTTTGAGAGTGTCAATTTGAGTTCCTAAGGTACTTAATAGATCTGTTTTGAATTCTTCTAACAAATTTCCCATTTCAGCTCTTGTGAAACTTGCTGACGCAAATTTTGTGGCTTTGGATGATATGGCTCTTTTTCCAATTTTGGCTTTGTTCCTAGAATACTTTTCACATAAATCAACAATTTCTTCGAAAGGTAAGGTGGAAATATCACCTTTGCCCATAAAATTAAGATCATCTAAGTATTCCTCTCGAATTCCCTTCAAAAATATTGTTCGAATGAGATCAAGAGTCATGGATCGATGTTTTGATTTTTGTAAATTATAAGCAAATCGCTCCAAGTACTCCTATAAATTTTCATCCTCTTGTTGATTCATCCTAAAGATATCATCTTTAGAATCTTTTGATCTACAATAAGGTTGGTATTTCTTTAGGAATATCGTTCTCATGCTATCCCAATCAGTTATTGCATGTTCACCAAGTCCCATGAACCATCTTAGTGTTGATGCTTTTAATGTTTCTGGGAAGAGTCTAAGCCTATGGGCATCATCTATGTAACCATATGTTCGACATACAATGTCAAACTCAAACAAAAATGAATCTGGATCTTCTGAAGCCATGCCATAAAAGTTTGGTAACACAGAAGGAGGTATGTTTTTCATTTTTATTTTCTCATCATGATTGTCTTTTGGTTCTTGAATAGGAAATTTAAAGGTTGACTCTTCCTCCTCCCTTTGATCTTGTTGTTGTTCAGGAGTGGGTCTTCTTGCTGATCCTCCTCCTTCCTCAGCCATTTTGATAGATTCCTCTGGTGATTAAATTTCTTGTTCAGTGCCACTTGTTCCAAAGAGAAGTTGTTCTAGAGATTGTTGAGTTATTTTACTACTTTCTCTTTTTGTAGAGGATTTAGGGAGATGTTTCTTCTGTGATTCGTGTGCCAATAGGATTTGTCTCTCAATAAGTGTAAGTCTTTTCCCTGATTTGTGTTTATCCTCTAATTTTTGTATGGTGACTTTCTCAGCTAGTGTTGTATGTTCAATTTTTCCTAAAGGGTCTACTCCTAGTGGTAGGTTAGTTTTTGGATGGGGGGTTTTTATGAATCTACCTTTATTATCTCTAGATCTAGGCATAAGAAAACATGACTTCTAAAATGACGATTAAAATCAAATCTATGTTTTGTTTTTGTTTTTGTTTTGTTTGTTTTGTTTGTTTGTTTTGTTTTGTTTTGTTTTGTTTTGTTTTGTTTTGTTTTGTGTTTTTTTTTTTTTGTTTTTTTTAGAAATCCTCTAACTGCGCCTCCCCGGCAACGGCGCCAAAATGTAGTGGTTAATCTAGGGTGCTAGATTAGACTAAATTTAATGTCAACCAAGGTAGGTAAACTTAGAGGCATGTGTCTAAAGTCTATAGACCTAAAAGGATCTCATCTACCTAACTAAGTTTCTACTGTGACAGGCTACAACACTCCTTTACAGGAGATTGAAATATGTTTCCTTTCACACTTTAACACTCAGATCATCTAATTTAATTAATTGTTCTAAAGAAACAGTGTGTTACTAGTCTGAGTTTTCAACCCTCTTACAAGGATATCATTCACAAAAGCTCCTTCCAGCTAACACACTAAGCATTCATGAAAACCAAAAATTCTTTTAAGCACACTAAAGCTCAAATGCATGAAAACAGATTCCACAGAGATACTTCGAAATTCAATGGTCGATCAAATCTTTTACAAGATCTTGTTCAATAATATAGCAATCGAATTCTCAAGCTATCACCATGAATCATACAATAATACTTGCAAGAACTTCTAATGGAATCAATAAACTCACAGGCAAGAAAATAACATCAATGCTATTCAACACTATTCAGATTTGAAAACGCTATGGAAATGAAAATAAAAGTATACCAATCTTCACGTAGGGCCCATCCACGCTGCAATGGCACACTTAGGAAACTTCAAGTGATGAAAACGTTAACGCGTAAGCACTGTAATGGTGAAATGATGCTTGTAATTAAGTTCTGGAAATCAAATTACATGCAAGAGAAACGTTCTGGAAACAATACATAAGAACAACGTCCTGGAAAATACAATACGCAGTCTTTTAATCTGCTTGTCTCCTATCCTTTTGTTCACTAACTTTCCTTCCAGTCTATAATCGAATGTACATACATTATCATGCAGATGTTTCTACTTTTACAATAAAAAATGTGATTTTTGTTTTTTTTTTCTAATCTTAACTGATTTCCAAAACAAAACGAAATCAGTTTAGGTAACTCTGGCTTTTTGCTGCTTTTGTGACCAAAAAGGCTGGGTTTGAACAACATTGACCATGTATCCAGGAGCTTTAGATTCGCTGTTGAATAGATCTTTCACCATGTATGTACATCCTAGATCATGTTCCTATCCTCTGCATTGATTTTCCTGCCATGCCACGTGTCACATCATAAACCAATTACAGGAAGTCATGACATTCTGTATTGTTGAAAATTTCTAATTTTTAACATAAAAATTCACAAATTAAATTTAATGTAAAATGAAAACTATAATGCTTTGATTAATCAATTTCAATGGACTATGAGGGGTTTATAGGAGAAAATGATAGACAAATGATGGATTTCTAGAAGAAAAGGATGGAAATGAAATGGTAGCAACAAGGGGATTGAGCTTTGTTACTCTGCCCTTGCGCGTAGATCAGATCGTAGACTATTCCCCCAGTTGTATTTGTTAATGTTGGTAACCTTAGTGACCATAATCTTAAGATTATTTCCTTAGGTGACGGTGAAGGAAGGGTCTCACTGTACCTGGAGCAGACGTCGACTAGAATCACTTGGACTCTTTGGGGGGTTCTCTTCACTCGATACGGTTTTGTGAAGAAACTTGTGCCAGTTTGTTTCATTAAGCAAGTTGTCGGGGTAACTGTTCCAACCACCATTTCTGTATTGAATTCTGTGACGTTGGATTTCATCACCAACTAGTGTTTTCGGTACGGAAAGCTATTGTTTGTGTGTGGTTTGAACCCTTAGATTTTTAGACGTGTGATTCAATTGTTTGGTTCTTTAGAGACTTTAGGTGGTTTTATTGAGATTTTTCTTTGTTTGCGTGTGAAGTGATTAAATATTTAATCGTGGCTGAATTACCGAGACAATGCTGTAGACTTCGGGGGCAGCCTCCCGAATATACACCAAGTCAGCTTGAAGGGCTAAGAGCTCTTGTAACACCTAGTAACAGTAGAGTTGGGTCATCAGACGCTGGAGAATCATCTTTAGTTATTCACCCTAATTATCAAGTTCCAGCAATAGAGTATATTTCTGAACCAATTTCATTTTCCAAAGTTACTGGTAGTATTTCTCCTACTAGTGAATTAATTGAGGAACTTGAAATTTCTGAACCTGAAACTGAACCTGCTGCTACTCCATCCTCAGGATTTGCTTCTCCAACTTCTAGTGGTCCTGGTTCACCCAGGGTAGGAAGTGTCATTACCCAAAATCTTCCTTCTGGACTCATTTCTATTGAAGAACTAGTTAGTCCAGACGAAGATATAATTCTCCGTCAAAATAAACCAACTTTATAACTTAGGGAGCCTGAATCAATCTTCTACAGTCCTTTTAGAAGTGACGCTTGGTACGTATCATTGCCAAACTTTTTAGAAAATCCGGGTCTTGCTTCTTCACCACCTCGTATTCCTTTTCATCTTATTCCTAGAGGTTATTATCCTCTTCGAATATGTCAAAACGGTCATCCATGTTTTCCCAAACTCTGGAAACATTTTTATATGGCGGTCCTTCTGTTCCTTCTGGGCATCAGTCACTTTCTGGTACTTTTTTGGGAGCGTCTCCTCAACCCATTGAACTTGGGGTATCGACTGGTAATAATGGAACTCAACCGTTGAGAGTAGAAGAAATTCTTATGATGTCTAGTGCTATTCCAAATCCGCAACCTCAAGGTAGTCAATTATCTCCTAGAGGACAACCTCAAGGTAGTCAGTTACTGCCTGGGGGGCAACCTCAAGGTACTCAATTTCCACCTAGGGCCAACCTCAAGGTAGCCAAATACCTCCTGGGGGGCAACCTCAAGGACAGTACATACCTTCGGGACAGTACATACCTCAAGGTTAACCCTAGACTCAGTATATACCTCAAGGTCAAGCCCAGTATCAATATAAACCTCAAGGTCAACCCCAATTTCAGTACATGCCTCAAGGTTATCAACCTTAAGGTCAGTACCCAACTCAAGGTTTCCAACCACCTTCTGATCAACCATTTGTTCAAGGAGCTGGAAATGTACCTTTAAATTATCAGCCCTACACTCAACCTGGTTATGGTCCTCAATATGCTTAACCTTTTAGGGTCCATATCCCGGAATGAACGTGGTGTGGGATTCATCTCAACAGACTTTGCAACCCAATGTGTAGTTGTCATCTCAACCTGGACAACCTTTGGTTTCTAGTCCAACCTATTAACTTGTCCAGCCTACTATTCAAACTTCTGCACCTGGTGTAGTTCATTAGTCTGGGCCTAGTTCGCCTCGAACTCTGCCTCAAACGACTACTGCAACTATTGCAGCTTTTGTTCAATCTACCCCACCTACTTTTCGAGTATCAACAACTCCGATTTCTATTGTTCCTGTATCAACTCCTCAGACCTCTTTACCCCAGTCCAGACCTACAATTTAGACTTCGGTTCAGATGCCTCTAGGACAACCTGGCCCAAGTATGCTCATCACAAGTCAACCAGAATTCACTTATCAACCGTACCAGGGACAATATCAATATGATCCTGTTGTGCAAAACCTAGTTTATGAGTATCAACTGTACCCTGGATATACTTATCAACAACCTCAACAACCCCAGTTTGGTCCGGTTAATCTTGGTTTTCTGGGAGGATATAATATTCCTAATGCAAATCCAATTCTAGGTTATCCTGGATATCCTCCTCCTGGAGCTGGTCTTGTGACCCAGGGTTTTCGAGACCCTAACCATCAGTTACCATTTATTGCAACTTTGGATTTACCTGATTTGTCATGCCTTATGAACGATCCAATTTACTATCTTCCGTATTGGCTGCCAATGCCTAATAAGTTGCCCAGTGATATCTCGAAATTTGAGGGTAAGCTAGGAGAAGATCCGTCAAATCATGTGATGACTTTGGCGTGCATCCAATTCCATTATAGATGATTCGATTCACTTACGTCTTTTTCAACGCACTCTAATTGGTCTCGTGGCCAAGTGGTACATTGAGTTACTACGAAGCTCTTTTTATAATTTTAGTCAGTTAGCCACTTCATTCTTAACTCATTTTCAGTTGCCTGTCAGATATGAAAATGGCACAGAATTATTAACTTCATTAAAACAATCAATGTCTACATATATTTCAAACCATATTCATGAATGGTGATGTCGACGACGTTTAGTGAAAGTTTTTATCCTGGATCAAATTTTGGCAGAATGGTTTGTTAAATCATTATTACCTAAAATCACTGAGGATGTAGCTAAGGCAAGAGTTGTTACTGAAGAGTAAGTAATTGCTCAGGCTCAGTACCTTGACCTCGTTTATATGCAGTCGGGTACTTTACACGAAAAAATCCCCGATCTTCCGAAACAAAATCAAATAACTGCAGCTCCTTCAGGGTCTCATGCCGTCAATGGTATGATTGATTCAGTTAGCACCAAGAGTAAGAAGAAATATGCAAAGAATTCTTCTCCTATTATAAATTTACCAAATTCCCCGACAGGAGAATCTTCCGCTGAAATTCCTGCCGATATTCATGTCGTAGAATCATCTACGGCCAAATCAAAATTCTGCGGTAAAAAGGAGGGGAAGAAGAAAAATAAACAAAACACAAAAGAGAAACTAGATAAAACCGAACCTACTAGTGAAAAACGTAAACCTCGCTATCCTTGTCTTATTTGTGATGAGGAGCATTTTACAAGAGATTGTCCACATCGAGCTAAGGTTTCGAAAATTGTCAAAGGTTCTCAAACACCTGCTGTCTTGAAGGATTCTTTTCCTAATCAAGATAGTAAGATGATAGGTTATTCCTCAAATGTCTTAGAAGAACCAATTATGATGATGTCCCATGTTAGGATTGCGATGCGATCTCAAGATTATGGTAGTAAGAATCTTGTTGGTGGTAAGGAAGTAGAATATTCTAATTCAAACCCATCAACTTCAACTCCTTCTGGTTCTGATCCGCTACAGATCGAAAAACCTAACCCAGACTTAGTAACGAAGCCGCCTGCTAAAGGTATACTTTGGAAGTCAGCTTTCAATCCACATGTGAGAGCTGCTCAGAACTATAACATTGTTAAATATTTAGCTATTTCCCCTTCAGCAATGTCGGCTTGATTAAAGGTTCTGGTTTACTATGAACTTTTTCATTTCCTCCTCCTAACGTATCGCCTTCTTTTGCAAGCATTCATATGATTTCATCGAACACTATTACTTTTGATGATCCTTGGATCGTACCTTCCGATTTTGAGGTGGACTCATTTGGTGATGCAATGCCCTTGAGTCCCTTTGAAGTTGCATATCAGGCGGTATAGTCATTTTCTGACTCTAGTTCAGCCGAAATCGATCCAATGAATATGGTCCATGGGGAGTCACTTTCAATCTCAACCTCAGATTCAACAATTCTTTCTGAGCTTGTTCATATTGATAAACAGATTCGTGAAATTTTGTCTGTTGATGATTTACCATGGGAAGATCTCGATCATCGATCTTTGTTTTTACCTGAGCTTGATCATTTTGAAAATGATTTCTCATCTATTTTCACCACTGATTATGTCAAAGAACCACAGAATCCATTGCAACATCCTGATTCTGAGTTGAATTTGGGAAATATTTCTCGAACGATTCCTATTGACATTTCAGTGAAACCCGGAATTATTGAAAAAATTCATATAGGTGCTTCCTATACGGACGAGAAAATCCAAACTTATAAAGCCCTATTTCAAGAATTTCGTGACGTGTTTTCTTGGTCATATGAAGAAATGTCAGGAATCGATCCGTCAATTGTTGTCCATGAAATTAAAACTTACCTGGATGCTAAACCTGTCCGGCAAGGTTTGCGTCAGATACATCCAAGAAAAGATGCTGCTATTAAAGTTGAAGTTGAGAAATTACTTCGAGCAAGTTTCATTTATCCAATTCCTTTAACGGATTGGGTATCGAATATTATTCCTGTTAACAAAAAGCAAGGAACGATAAGAATATGTATTGATTATAGGGATGTTAATCGAGCTTGTTCTAAAGACAATTATCCAACCCCCTATATTGATCAAATTATTGATGATTGTGCCGACAGTGAAATGTTCTCCTTTATGGATGCTTTTTCCAGTTACAATCAAATAAACATACTCCCTGCTGATCAACCTAAAACAAGTTTCATTTTCCCATGGGGGACCTTTTCTTACTGCAAGTTACCTTTTGGATTGAAGAATGCCGGAGAAACTTTTCAAAGGGCTATGTCTTACACATTTCATGACATCAAGCACATTGTGCAGCCTTATCTCGATGATTTACCTGCTCATTCATTACGTAGAGCCGATCATCTCACTCATTTATGAGCCATCTTCATGAGATGTAGGCATTATCGAATTAGGCTGAATCCACACAAATGTGTTTTCTGTATAGAAATGGGTCATTTACTGGGATTTGTTGTCTCAAAAGACGGCATTCGGGTCGATCCCTCGAAGGTTGAAGCCATTGTCAAATTACCTCTGCCTTCGACTCTTCGCCAACTCCAAAGTTTGCAAGGGAAAGCAAACTTTTTATGTCGATTCATTCCTAACTACAGTGGGATAACAAAAGGTTTTACCAGGTTGTTGAAACAGAACACTCCGTTCTCTTGGGATGAGATAGCTAACAAATCTTTGATGCACTTAAACACGCGTTGACCCATGCACAATTATTGCATCCTCCCAACTACAACCAGGACTACTTTTTATACCTTGCCACTTCTCATTCCACCGTTGGGATGGTTTTAGTTTAGGAAGATGAATTCAACAATGAACATGTGATTTACTATCTTAGTCGAACTCTGAATCCGACTGAGCTTAAATATTTGCATGTGGAGAAATTGGCCTTGGCAGCTATTCAAGCTATCCAAAGATTTCGTCACTACATCTTATTACACAAAACCACGGTAATTTCTAGCTGTAACCCTATGACGTATATTTTGACTAAACAATTGCTAGGGGGCAAGTATTCCAAATGGATAGTTATCTTGCAGGAATTTGACTTGGAATTTGAAAAATCCAAGCCAAAGAAATCTTTGGTTTTTGCAGAACTAATGTGTGATTTCTCGTGTGCTGATACTAAAACCGTGGTGGAAGAACCCATTGCGGATGAATCCTTGTTTCTTATCAGTACTCTTGATCCATGGTATGGAGATATAATTGTCTATCTCCAAACCCAATCTTTTCGGCCTGAAATCTCACGATCTTAGAGAAGGAAAATACATTTCCAATCCCAACAGTACAATATTATTGGAGATACACTCTATCATCGTGGAGTGGATTTTGTTTTGTGACGTTGTCTAACTCATGAAGAAGCTGAAAAAGTTTTGAATCACTCTAGAGCCTGTGGCGGTCATATGTCTAGGTATGCCATAGCCCAAAAGATATTGCGCGCTGGTTTTTTTGGCCATCCTTATTTAAAGATTGTATCAATGCAGTTTGGAAATGCCACAATTGCCAAAATTTTGATCGAAAGATGCGTGCTCCATCTACTCCTCTCCACCCTATAATTGCCATCGGTCCTTTCGTAAAGTGGGGTATCGACTTTATTACCTGTAACCCTCACTCGGCCGGGGGACATGCGTATATCATCCTTGCGGTAGATTATTTTACCAAGTGGGCCGAGGCAATGCCTACATTTTCGGCAGACGACAAAACTGCTGCAATTTTCATTTTCAATCATATAATTACTAGATTCAGTGTTCCTCAAGCGATTATTACTGATCATGGAAGTCATTTTCAAAACATCATGATGACTGAACTAACAGATCAACTTGGCCTGCGTCACGATAGTTCTACTCCATATTACCCACAGGCTAATGGTCTGGTTGAATCAATCAATAAAGTTCTAGTCACTATGATCCAACGAATCATTGGTATTCATCGGTCGAATTGGCATAACATGTTATTTTCAGCACTTTGGGCATACCGAACCTCAGTCCAAACATCAACTGGTTTCACTCCTTTTAAACAAGTTTACGGGTTGGAAGCAGTGTTACCCATTGAATGTGAAATTCTGTCATTGCAAATAGCCATAGAGTTACTCCCAGCCACTTCCGAGGAGGAGAAACATTTGTTGTACTTAGCTCAGCTAGATGAGAATTGACGTGATGCTGCATTATAAATCGAGACTCACACAAAACGGATAAAGGCTTAGTATGACCGAAATGTTACACCTCGTAATTTTTCGGAAGGAGACCTAGTTTTATTATACGATCAAGCAAACGATAAGCTAGGGGCTGGAAATTTTGTACCCATGTGGCATGGTCCTTTTGTTGTTAAGTGAAAGCTGGCAAAAGAAGCCTATGAATTAGTAGATTTTGACGGTGTCTCTTTAGATAGACCCAGAAATGGGCTTTATCTGAAAAGATATTATGCTTAAATTTTGGTGTGGAGATTTCTGTTAGAATAGTTTCTTTCTAGTTGGTGTGTTTTAGATTAGAAAGTGTGCCTAGTTTAGAAAGTGTTTTATCATTATTCCTGCTTATCTTGATTTTACTCACGATATTGTAGATGTCGATGTCTCTTCAAACATACATTGGTTTTGCTAATGGTGCTTGTCGTAGTACACAAAACATTTCTTCCGCAGCTTGGGTTATCTATTCACCCTCTGATCAGTTAGTATCTATGCATGGGGTAAGCCTCGGTCAAACAACAAATAACATTGCAAAGTATAGTGCATTGGTTGAGTTGTTATATGAATCCATCTCATTTGGAATTCAGAGTTAGATTCTGAACTCGTTGTATTTTAGCTTAACAAGGTTTATGGCATTAGAAATCCAGTGTTATTAAGATTATTTTTGAGAGTTTGTCTCTTGGAACGTGAATTTGACTACATTGAATATCAACATATTCCAAGATATTTAAGTACATTACCAGATGCAATTGCTTCTCGAATGTTAAGTAGACATTTGCAATAATCAAGACCGTAAAATTTAAAAACATTCCATAAACATGTTATACAAGATAGCCAGTAATAGTGATATATCATAGCATAGAAGTGTGTCAAATATACACCGTCTTCGATCATAGGTTTAAAAACACCTTATGATAGGCAAAAATGATAGTTCAAAAAGATATAAAATGTCATATGAGTCTACAAAGGCGATCATCCTATCCCTGATGATGATCACGATAAGAAACCACTGCTTGGGCCACCCTACAAAGGAACCTCCTAAAAGGTCCTGGGAACCCAATCACATAGCGCTGTAACCTAAGAGGAATATCATCTATACTAGTCTATGGGATATCTACTGTCAAACGCTCTAGATGATGCTCCAATTCGGTCAGGGTCTCTGCTGATTGGTCCTGTGGGGCCGGTGCTGCGACAACAAGATGTCTTCTCTCATAGGGTTGGAGAGTGTCTAGTTGTCGTGGACCCACATCTGCATTTGAAACTTTTTACTATCAGTTTTGGACGATTTAAAAACAAAAAAAATTAGTTAAAAATTTAGAAAATGTTGAAAATGATTTTACCTGAATCATCCTATTGCTCTCCTGGTGGAAGATCCATGTCTGGATCACCACGATAATCCATACCAGCATATGGAAAATCCTGAATCATGAAAAGTTGGTTCCCCAACCAACGAAAATACTTAGGTGGAAATCGGACAACCTCTGTACCCTCCTTAGGATGACGGGCCATCACTACAACCCAAC
Organism: Pinus taeda; assembly: GCA_000404065.3. Lineage (NCBI taxonomy): Eukaryota > Viridiplantae > Streptophyta > Pinopsida > Pinales > Pinaceae > Pinus > Pinus taeda. The sequence continues at coordinate 158,325 of APFE030079665.1, read as the reverse complement.
GCATAATCTTAGGATCTCGGGGAAGTCCAGCCTCAACGGAAAGATGTTGTGGGACCAACGTAGGGACCCTCTATAGGCCAAAGCTCACAACTAAGAAACCATATCCAAAGTTCTTTAGTTGTCCGTTCTTTGCTCTAGTCAGTTGGCCTTTTACATTCGCTAAGACAACGTCACACTAGTTGAAGATGGTGCCTCGGAAACAGTCAACTGCCATTCACATTTGGGATATGGTAGCTAGATGCAATGCTGCACTCCTGCATAGTCTGGTAATAGTAAATGCAATCACTTTAAGTTCAGGACGGGAGATAGTCTTAATATCTATCTGTTTGTCCGTAGTTTGGACATTACAAAAGTCTAGTCTGAGACTAGCGACAGACTGGCCACCTGGCCTAATCCCGAATAGAGATAATCCTTCACCTCTCTTGGGCAAACCAGTCAGGAAATAAATGTCCTCTGGCTCGATTTCAAGACGGTGGCCACCAATTATGAAACATTGGTCCTGTGTGCTCCACCTGTCTACCAATCATTGCAGAAAGTCTACTTGAGCCCTCATGCCGGGTATGGCCCAGAATTTAAATAGTCTGCATGCTTTTAATGCCTATATTGAAGGTGGATGAATTAATGTGGCTAGATCCACATCTTCGTGTTCCCGTTCCTGCCAAACGAGCATTTTGTATATCTACATTGCAAAAAAGGCGGATTAGAACATTTTAATTTCAAAATTTTTGGGCGAAAATGGAAAAAATTAGGGTTTTAAAACGTATTTCGCGGGGTCTGCACCCGCTAGTTAGGGACATTGCGTAGGTCCGCACTCGTCCTTAAGAGCAGGTGCGGGACCCCGACTTTTTCTTTTGCACGAAAAAGTCAGGGTTCACAGGGGCCACATGCTGCACCTGCGGAACCCCCACGAGCGATTTTTTAACCAAAATTTTCCTAAAAAATCAATTTTAAAGCCCTAGAATGAAAATTAAACGATTGAAATGCAAGATAGGAATGATGTGGATTACCTGGAACGGACGGTTCTCGATTCCAACGGTCAGATTTTCCGCAATCTTCACAGGAAGTTTCTTACCAAAAGCTCTTACTTTTCACTTTGAAGTCAAACGGTAAAAATGCATTTACAAAAGCCCTTTTTATAAGATTTTTTGAATAAATAAATTTTTAATTTGTTTATTTTTCACTTTAAAAATATCACTTTTGATGCATTTTTATTTATTTTAAACAGGTATGAGTAATGTTTTGAGTTTTTGTGCATAATTTTGGATTTTCAGGAAGAATTGATCATTTTCAACAAAGAGCATACTTTTTCGCTTCTTCGGGCTCTTCCAAAAATTACGAAAAAGCAAAACATAGTAGTCCTATTTAAGCTCTTTTTCGACTTGTAAAATATGAAAATGTTGCCGAGTTTTTCTTTTTAAACTCTTTAAAACATAATTAAAAAGACGGTCCACTTATAGCTCTTTTCTGACCGTATAAACATGAAAGTATTGCTAGACTTTTGTCATTTCAAGTTCAATATTGGTAATAAAACGATGTGTTTTCGATCACTTTTTTACTTTTTCAGATTGAAGGCACTAATTATGAAAAGTAATCCTTGATTGTAATGGTTAAGCAGTTCTCAAGTATTATTTTATACTTTTTCGGGCTTGGGGGACACAAATTTACAAAAAAGGACAACCATGGAGTTTTCTTAAGTTTTTCTTCTGACTCCCTAAAATTGAAAAACATCAAGTTTCTCCTATACTGGACTCATTAAAATTTAACAGTAGAGGACCTATTCAAATTTAAACAGGAACAGACCACTCCTTCTTAGGGTTCGAATTTTAAACTAAGTTGGACTCATCTGAAGGATGAGCTTATAATCAAGCAAATGTTATCCTCCTCAAGATTGTCAAAAATAAAGAGGTACTTGTCAGAAATGGTGGAGGAAAAGAGAGAAAAATGAACCTGTTTGTTATACTTTGTGTTTAGAAAAGTAGTTAACCACTCTTGAACAAGAAACTTTTTATTCACCTGGGTTGGGAAGTCCTTTGCCTAACAGTTAATCAAACCATATTGAAAGTCTTCAGCCAGTTTCTAGGTATTAGCTTTGGGTCAATTGTCACCAAACCATCTACAATGTCGTTATGTGTTCAAGAGGTCAGTTCAAATAAACCATTCATTTGCAAAATATCTCTCATCCATCTTGACCATCCCTGAGTTAGTCCTTACCAAATAGATTTCTTCAAAACTTGATCTATGATTTTGTGTTGTGGGCTTGCCTACGACGGATCACTTTCTATCAACTCCAACTGATTATCTAGAAAGATGATCTAGAAATCGTCAGTACTTTGGAATCTGCATGCCTCAATGGCAGGTTTCTCGCCTTTGATGACAGGTTACATCATTGACCTTCGATCAAAGGATTCAGTGACGTGTTCAAAATCAACTCATTTATTCACATTTCATGGATTGTACTGAGTACTTTGAGGGCCATTGACATTACTGGTGGTTTCTCTCACACTTGTTAACAATTTACATCATTGATTGGTAATCAAGTGGTTTCTACCATGTTCGACTTCGACACATTCATTCACATGGAGAGAATCGTACTAGTTCGGGAAGCAGAAATCAAGACCCTTGATCTAGTTTCCATCGTCCAGGTTGCGAGGAATTTTTTTATTCATTATACAGTAGACTATTCATAAGCAGATGGTTGTGCCCATACTGTGTCTACATATGTCTATACTTGTGATGTATTACGAAATCATTCCTGTATCAGAGCAATTTAGATAGTTTTCTAGTCAGTTTTGATCTGAGTGTGGGAATGCCTACCTCAGTGATGATATGTTCATATATATATATATATATATATATATATATATATATATAATATATATATATATATATATATATATATATATTGCATTGAATGTTTTTACAGGTTCCGACTGGGGTGTCCACAGGAAGATCCTTGAAATGATAAAGTACTTCACTCTTCTTAGATGACAAAAACTATTCTCTCTATTATAGACTTCACACTTTAGGGGGAAATCTGTTGCACAAAAATTGTTGCTTTGACATTCTGCAATTAGTGTGAGACTATCATCACTCATACCTTTGTCCTTTGCAAGTCTTAAACCTCAATTCTTCATATCAAGCCTTGAAAATAAGAGAAAGACCTTAAAAATCTCTAAAACTTTGGTTCCACACTTTCTCTTAGCATTACCTGCGGTCTCGCACCTATTGGTCATGTCCCCTGTGCACCTAACCGCTCTGTATCTGTATTATGGGTGCGAATCCTTGTAAAAGTAAAAAAAGGCACAAGTACATTCTTAAAAACTCACTTTGAGTCATTTCTAGAAGCTTCTAGAGGGAATCTTGAGGTGGCAAGTTCGCTCCTTAAGGGTTCATGCATCCCATACCTTAAGGAGCTAACCCCTTGATGTGATGAGCTTATCCCTTTGAAGGAGGACTCTATCCCTTCAATGGGGACCTGTAACCTCCTTCCTTTTGCCACTATTAAAATGAACATTTGGGCTGGTTTACTAGGAAGGTTGAAAGCTGAATATTTATGAGCGGTAAAGTTGCTTGGAACTTAGTCTTCCTAATTTGAGCTTTTGAGAGGAGAGATTACATACCTTTTTTGCATCTCATTTTGAAAGAGATTGAGGCTTGTCCAAAGTAGAGGGAGATTCCTGTTTGGGACCCTGGGGAAGATCTTGTTATAGCATCAAGGCACAAAGGTTTGTTTAAAGGTCTTCTATTTCAAAGTTAATACAATCAAGTTTATTTTTCTCAATAAGCTATGTTTTATGGTTTATTTCATGGATTCCTTGATCACCATGATGAACATGATTTATTATATTAGCTATGCAGGTGTTATTTTATGTGTGCTTGTTTGTGATTGCAGGTTCTTAAAAGGAAACTCTTTCAGAGCTATTGGAGCATGGCTGCCACAAACTAGCATTGGACTTAAGGTAGGGTCTAAAACACGTCTTTAGTTTTTATTAATGAATCACAATATGTTTAGAGAAAGGTAGATTTGCTTGTCCTGCTTGTTGTTAGATATCTATTGATACTAGGGAGATTGGTCTTGTCCACAAGAACGATTTATCCGACCAACAATAGGATGTCAGAAATCTCTGATTTTCACCCTATATTTCCTGTATAAGTATGCTAATGAAAAATTGGTTTTCATACTTATGCTTCCCATAAAAAATCTCATAGGGAGTATGTCCTGTTGTGTTCCTCCATGTAGTTCTGTAGTCCCATAAGGCTTCAAGAAGCCTTTCTACCCAATCTCTTCTATGTAGATGTAGAGTCTTAGTGAGAATTCCTTCAATCACCTTATTGGTAGATTCAACTTGACCATTTGCTTGTGGATTATAAGGAGTAGACTTTCTATGTTTTATCTTATATTCTTTCGGAAGTCTTTCCACCATTTTAGATGTAAATTGAGATCCTTGATCTGTCGCAATTTCTCTTGGAACACCAAAACGAGTGAAGGTGTCCTCAAAAAGAAAATTGACTATAGATTTTTCATTAGCAAAAGGTAATGCTTTAGCCTCTACCCATTTGGTGACATAATCAATGCATACCAAAATACACTTATTTTGTTTAGATGGAGGATTAACTGGTCCAACAAAATCTAAGGCCCATTTTTCAAAAGGTTCAATGAGTACCTGAGTTTGTAGTGGCATTTCATCTGAAGGAGCAGGTTTCCCTACCCTTTGGCAGCTATTACACCTTTTGACATATTCTTTGACATCTCTGGAGATGGAGGGCCAATAATATCCTAAATGAAGGATTTTATAGGTTGTCCTCTTGTCAGCAAAGTGTCCACCACAAGGTTCATCATGACATACCTTAATAATTTCAGGCATTCCATCTTCTTGAACACAAATTCTGATCATGAGATCTGGACCTGTTTTATACAATTCATTAGTAATCCATGAGTAACTTGCACTTGTTTGAATGATTTTTCTTTTCTCCTTAGGAAACAAATGTGAAGGTAATTTTCCTGTGACTAAGTAATTGATAATATATGCAAACCAGGGGGTTTGAGTAGTTACTGCAAAAAGATATTCATTAGGAAATTTATCTTCAACTGGAGTGTCATCTTTGATATTTTGAATTCTAGACAAGAAATCAACAACTATGTTTTGTTTTCCAGGTCTATCTAGAACAATGATGTTGAATTCTTGCAGGAGTAATAACCATCTTGTAACTTTGCCATTAGTAATAGGTTTATTCATTAAGTACCTGCAGAGTGATCTGTATGAACAAAGGTTTGATAGCCTATTATGTAATGTCTGAACTTGTTGATAGCATGAACAACAACTAAGAATTCGTTTTCAGTTATAGTGTAATTTAACTCAGTTGGAGTCAAATTCTTGCTTATGTAATGGATGGCATAGGGGATCAAATATTTTTGTCCTAATACAGCTCCCAAAGATGTATCTAAAGCATCTGTTGAAATGTGAAAAGGTAGATTCCAATTTGGACCTCTTAAGATGGGTGCTTCAGAAATTTTTGCTTTTAAAGTCTCAAATGCTAACTAACAATCATGATTCAATTCAACTCACAATCTTTGGTGAGTAATTTGAAGAGTGGGGATGCTAGTTTAGTGAAATTTTCTATAAACCTTCTATAGTATCCTGTGAATCCTAGAAAACTTCTATTATTCTTTTGACAACTTGGAATTGATAATTTAGAGATGACTTCAACTTTAAATTTATAAACCTTAATTCCATCTCGTGAAATGTGATGTCCTAAAACAATCCCTTCTATAAACATCATAAAACATTTTGCATGGATTAGTGAAAGGTTTGCTTCCTTACATATTTTAAGAACTTTTTCCAAACTTTCTAAAGCTTCTTCAAATGTATTCCCGTAAATTGTAAAGTCATCCATATACACCTCTACACAATCATGTATTAAATCAGGAAAAATTCCTAGTACTGATCTTTGGAATGTTGCAGGTGTATTGCACAATCCAAAAGGGAGTACTTGGTAGGCATAAGTTCCCCATGGGCAGGTGAATGTGGTTTTATATTGATCTTCAGGTGCTACCTGAATCTGATTATAACCATTAAAACCATCAAAAAACGAGAAATACTTCTTACCTACTAATGTATCGAACACTGGATCTATAAAGGGCAAAGGAAAATGATCATTTAGGGTAGCTTTATTCAATTCTCGATAATCAATACATACCCTCAACTTACCATTCTTTTTAGGCACAATCACTAGAGGAGAAACCCATTGGTTGTTTGAAAATGGGTAAATGAAGTTTACATTCAACACTTTTTGCAACTCTTCTTTCACAATTTCCCTAAGATTTGGATTTATCCTTCTTTGAGGTTGTCTGATAGGTTTACAATTTTCCTCAATGTAGATGTGACGTATACAAGTCTTAGGACTAATTCCTTTCATGTTAGTGTATTCCCATGCATATGCAAAAGAATGTTGTTGTAAAGTTTTGATTAGCTTTTCCTGTTGTAATTTTTCCAAGTTTTTGTTTATGTTCAATGTTTTCCCGGGAAAGATTTCAACTGTAGAGCTACCAAATTCTTCAATAGAATAAAAAGACATCTGTCTAGATGACAAATATTCAATATTGGATTTTTCTTGAAATTGATCATGTTCATATTCTGGAGATGATTCAAAATTTTCCATTATATTTAAGATTTCACTATCTTCACTAATGGTTGAAATAGTAAAGAGAGGCTGAATATCATTTTCATCATCAATCCATTCTTTGTCATCTATCTCTGTGATTGTTTTGGCTGGAGGATATAGACTGAATTTCTTAGTTGAATTACCATCAAAGATATACATATCACTAGGTCTACAGCTAATGAGAGCACCAGTTGTAGCCAACCAAGGTCTTCCTAATATAAGTGGATGTCCTCCTAGATTTTTCTTTGGGGTTAAGATCATAAAATCAACAGGGTACTCCAAAGAGTCTAAGGACACTGAAATATCTTCTAACACACCATCTGGTTTGATTACAGATCTATCTGCCAATTGCAGTAATGTAGGTGTATAAAGAATATTAGGAAGTTTGAGTTGTTCCATGGTTTGTTTGCTCATGATGTTTATTGTTGCTCCTAAATCAATCAATATATTCGGAATTTGAACCCCATTGATATGTGTTTTTACAATTGGACTTCCTGGATCTACATATTTTTGTATGGCAATTTTTCCCATCATTTTTCTTGCTAGTTGATTTTTTTTTTACTTCTTTTGTTTTTCTTCCTGGTTTCTTCATGCTCAATTATTTTATTGTTTTAACTAGAATTGGAATCTCCTTAATGGCTTGTAACAAAGGGATTTTATACAAACATTTTCAATTCATCTACAAAATCATAATTAGGCAACATAATATGCTTTTCTACCCCTCTATCAACTTGCAATCTTTCAGGAAAAGGAGGTGTAGAAGTGGATACTAGTGGTTGCTCTATGATAAGAGTTGAGTTTATTGGTTCTTTCTATTTTTCATTTTCAGTATTTTGGTTTTGAGGAAATGTTCCTTCAAAACTTTTATTTTGCTGTAGAGAATCTTTCTCAAAATTGTCTTGTTCTTAAATAACTACAGAAGGATTTTTCTTTTCTAATATCCTACCAGATCTCAGTTAGACATCATTGAGATTTAAAGGAGTGATCATATAAGTTGGGAATTGTTGTCCTTCCACCATATAGGTATTCTGAGGATTTTTATTGTCAGGGTTTAGTAATGGTTGGGCAGGTAACTGATTTTGTCTCTGTGGGAATGGTAATGAAAGTTGAGGGTTTTGGTTTTGAAGTTGGGGCTGTTGATTTTGTTGAGGAATTTGTTGGGGAGGATAGTTTGGATATGATGGAGGATATTGATAGTATGGAGAGAATCTTCCATAAGGATTTTTCATTCCTTGAGTCCAAGGTTGAGATTGAGATTGAGATTGAGGCTAGGGTTGCTGCCAAGAATTCCAATTTGGTGGGGTTGAATATACATTTGGTTGTTAGAACCCTGATTTTGTTTCCCCTGCCAAGGTCTTCTAGAGATACAACAAAGAGATTTTGTTGGATTTGAAATTGTTTCCTCTTGAAAAAAACCTTAAGACCAGGAATTGAAGGACAACTTTTGGTCTCATGGTTTTCTGAACAAATCACACAAGTCTCTATGATTTTTGCATCCAAATGGTATTCTCTTAAAGTGTGCTTCTTTCTACATTTGGGACAGAAAATAGCTAAGGCATCAGTCTCAGATTTCTGCTTGTTTTGTAACTTAAGGGTGTCTATTTGTTCACTAAGGCTCCCTAGAATATCTGTTTTAAATTCATCAAGCATGTTTCCAATTTCTGCCTTTCTCACTAATCCAGTTGCAGATTTATTCACTATAACAAGAGAAGGATCTCTTGGACCTTTCCCAGTTTTGGACTTTCCTCTTGAGAGATGAACACATAATTATCCAATGTCACTTAATGGGAGTTAAGAGATATCTCCTTTCCCCATCATGTTAAGGATGTCTATCCACTCATCTCTAATGGATTTTAATAAAAGAGCTTTTAAAGTATCTTGATCTAAGTTATCCATTTTTTCTCTTTTTAAGTTATAGTTGAATCTTTCAATTAAATCCTCCAAATTTTCATCCTCTCTTTGCATCATTTTGAACACTTCATATTTGTGATTGATAGGCATGCAATAATCCAAATACCTGTCCAAAAACACTTTCTTCATGTCATTCCATGTTCTAATAGATTGAGTGACCAATCCCATGAACCATTTTAAAGCAACTCCTTTCAATGTTGAAGGAAACAATTTGATTTTTGGAGAGTCTTGTAAATAATCATAAGTTTTGCACAAGACTTCAAATTCAAATAAAAAGGTTTCAGGATCTTCATTTTTTAATCCATGAAAATTTGGGAGGACAGGAGGTGAGATATTTTTCATTGTGGCATCTGTTTCTTCATCAACTATAGAGAATCCAAAAGAATTATCAATTTCCCTATTTCCTCTACCTCTTCCATTATTTCCTCTACATTCTCCATTATTTCCTCTACCTCTTCCTCCTCCAAATTGTGAAAATTCTCCATTCTCTCCTTCTTCTACCATTATAGTTTCTTTAGAGTTAATATAAGATTCAACCTGCAAGGTTAATTGCTCTTCCTTTGGTTCCTCTATCAATGGTATGTCGAAGAAAGGTTCCCCTGTAGAGGTGAAAAAAGCTACTCCTTCTGTTGGAGATCCAAGATTTTCTTTCTCTAAGACTGCCTCAGTAGATGAAATAGGAGATCCTCTTGATTGGATTTCTGACCTTAGAACTTCAGGAGGTCTATGGCTAGGAATATGATTTTGAGATGGAGGTGTATCTCTTCTTAGTCTTGGTGGAGTAAGTGGTGAAGTAGGAATTGAACTCCTGCCTTTAGCTATGAAACTACCCCTAGAGTCTCTTTCTGTACACATATCATTTTTTTTTTGGATGTAAGAGATGAAGTTACCTAATTACACTTCCCTGACAACGACACCAAAATGTTTAGTTAATTTAGTGTCCTAAATTTCTTGCATAAATTATCAACCGAGGTTTGTAAACTAATGAAGTGTTATGCACTATATGTGCTTAGTTAACCTTTCTCTTACTTCGTTGTTTTGTATTTTATGTTTGTTTTGAGGGGTTTTGTGCTTTGGTGTCTAAGAATATACAACCTATGAGAAAATGTAAATGGATCAAATGAATTTTAAAGGAAAGGAAAAGTTTCTAAGTTAATCTAATTTCCTAAAATTGGACCAAGAACTGTTGACTAGTTAGAATCTAATAAGAAAACATAGTATCTATCTTATCGTATATTTAGTCCTAATCCATAGATCTAATTCTTAAAACCAAGAATGATATTGATGCAGTAGGTAAATCAATAATTTCATTCATTTAAACATTCAACCATTCAATCTTGGGGTATGATGAAATCAATCTCCTTGAAATGATTTTTTGGAATATCAGTGATGCATCTAAGGACCTGAGAGCAGAAAAAGAAAGGTAAAAGCATGTAAAACTAACAATGTAATGAATAAATTCAATCATGTTGTGAATTAGATATTTAACCATTTAAGTTAGGATCATCATCATTTTGAAATGCCTTTTGAAAACATCTATTAACACAGTTAATTGACAATTCCGTTCTAAGAGAATGAATAACAAAACAGTAAGAAAACTAAGCAACTGTGTATTCTTATTACTTCAATCTTAATTCAGTTTGAAAACAAAGTCATTTTTCCATAAAATATCTTAGAAGAACAAGGCTGCACAGTTGTGATTTTATCCTTACACTATTGGTTAAAAAACTGAAATGAAATATCATTCTAAATTAGAAAATAGGCTTGTTGAAAACAGAGTAATAGAAATTAAATTGAAAACAACAAGTGAAAAACCTCCTTTAGTGTAGGGGCCCTCTGCAACTGATGTGGCTGGAATGTTAGCTAGTTAAGGATGAACTTTAAACCATCATTGACAAAACGAAGTTTGTATTATGAACAAAACGAAGTATAAATACAGAGTATCAGCAAAAAGCCTGTAACTCCTAACTTCTAACTACTTCTCGGTTCCATACAATCGATATTTATAGGAAAATAACATAACTATTTTATGAGAAAAACTTGCTATGGGTGGCTAATTCGAAGTAAATCTAACATGACTGTTTATGAGAAAAAACTTGCTACAAGTGGCTTAATTCGAATTATAATAGAACTGTTTAACTTCTAATCAGCTACAGGTGGCTAATTCGAATTAAATCTTCAACATAAATTTTAGACTCTTGATTAGCTATGAAAGAGCAAATCAAGAGTCCCAGTGCTTCTAGATCACGTATTTTGACTTCATCTTTGACCATTTCCATAGGCTTTCTTTTTCATCGATCTGGACTAAGTGAATATGATAGAATTCATGTGGAGATGATTCTGGAAATGCCCATGTGGCCCAGTTCTTCATTTGACACCTGTAACCTGCCAAACCAAGAGAGTAGCTATAGAATCAACAATTAGCAGGAGAATAAGCTACGTTCAGTAGCTAATTTGCAAAAATCTATTAAAATAGAAATAACATGAAAATATAATATGGTGATCATTTTAATCCTTTCCCTAAGACAAAACCTAGCATTTTTCATTGATTGGGTCTGTAGTCTTATAAGAAAATGAGAGAAAAAGGTGAGAAAAAATGTCAAAGAGAGGGTAATTCTGAGGTTCAACAATGACTTCAGTTTCCATGTAGCATATCAGAGCCAATCACGCACTGCCATGCATCCCATTGGAAGAGAGAAAAAAGACCCAAACATGCTCTGATTTTCAATAAAATACTTTGTAAAATGTTTCAGGAATCCCCTCGACGCTTTAACACTGAAGGCACAATCTTGATGGCTTAATTTCATATCGTAACATTTTAATATCGGAACATGCCCTGCTTCACCATTTCATCGATTATCAACTGCAATATGTGATCTGCACCAGACCCTGTTGAATGTCGATTTCACTGTTCGTCGATATGTCCCATTACCACTGTGCCTGATCAAAGATCGCTAAAATGCTTCGTTGTTGCACTGTGTATTGGAACCTTTGATTTTCGATATGCAATATTCGTGATCACTGATCGTAGACCTGCTCTGACCTCTGCTACTCCTCCTTTCCAAATCTCTAATATGTAGGATCCGATACTCATACTTAGCCTTTTTCCTTTATTTTCAAGCCTTCAAAGAGATATTTTCGTTCAACCATAAATTTTGATGCTGGAATCTAGTTAAAGAGATATTTAGCTCATTGGAAAGCTGATTTAGAGCTCATCACCATGGAAACACCTACAAGATCATTTTACAAACATTTGATAAGAAAAAATCCTTCCCAACCTTAGATTAATTTGATCAATGACCCCTTTAACATGAAAACCTTTAGACTATGACACCTAGCGATTCATAGGCTAAACTGACCAAAATGAATAGTAAGAGGCCAACACCACTGATTCCTATTATGGGAACCTAACATTAGCTCCAATGGGGATGGCGGCCTCCTAGTGAAGTGAAATGAATAAACAACTAACTAGTCGCCTATTCAGACCATTGAGCAATTGATTCAAAAATAAAAAAAACTAGAAACATGACTGATTGAATAATTGAAATTTAAAACAAACTGAATGACTGACTGAACTTACTTATGGCAGAAGACCATCAAGATCTTAGGGCCTTCACTTCTAGCTTCAAATCCTAATCACATCCGCCCACACTTGCAGTATTCAAAAATAAAATGGTATATACAATGGAATGTTGGATCTACTGGAATTCAAACAAGAAAATGCTTTAGCAGCCTGCCATTGACAGACCCTCCTCCAAGTAGCTCCCCTGACAGGTTTTCTAGTAGATAAGTATTATTCCCATGAAATGCAGCAACTTTAAAAGGAACTTTCCACAAGCTGTCAAAATTCCTGTGTTTTCCTTTCCCCTCATTTCGGGCATCCCATTTTAGCACCAAGTCTTCAATCTGGAAATCAACTGCTTTGGTTCTCTTGTCATGAATTTTGTTGATTTGGTCCTGTATCAGTTGATTATTTCTAAATACCTCTTCTCTTGACTGTTGAAGCTGGATCATCTGACTAATTCTCCTCTGTATGTCATTTGGTTCCATTTCTACTTCTTGCAACAATTTCATCATAGAAACTCCTAATGAAGAAGGAAAAACTACATCAATGCCATAAACTAGATGAAAAAGAGACATGCCTTTTGAATTTTTGGTGCTCACTCGATCAACCCACAATGCATTTACTTGTTTCTTGTGCCAATTCCTCTTGTTTTCTAGCAATATTTTTTTGATAATATTAACCAGGTTCTTATTGGAAGATTCAGCCAAGCCATTACCTTGAGGGTAATAGGTTGTTGAGTGGCCAATAACAATGTTGTACTTATGACAAAAATCTACAATTTTCTTTGATCTAAAAGTAGATGCATTGTCTGTGATAACTTTATGTGGGAAACCAAACCTGGACAAAATATTAGCTTCAAAAACTGAATGATCATTGAGTCTATAGCCTATCTGCTTGGAACTACCTCAATCCACTTGGTGAAATAGTCAGTTGTGGTCAATATCCACTTGTGTTTTCATGAAGGAGTAGGATGGATTTCACCAATAAAATCAAGTCCCCATTGTTGAAATGGTGACACAACGACTATGGGTTCCAGGGGCAGCGAGAGTAATTTCTTCCTTCCTTTGAATATTTGGTATTCCCGATAGCTAGCAACTCTTTTATAAACATCAACAAACAAAGTTAGCCAGTAAAATACCGCTCTTAGGATCTTGTCTGTAGTGGTTTTCCAAAACAAATGTCAACCACAATCCCCTTTATGAAATTCCTCCATGGTCTTCTGAGTTTCATCTTCTAACAAACAATTTAACAACATGCCACCAAGATCCTTCCAATACAAAAACTGATCTATAATACAAAACTTGACTTCTTTTAACTTCAAAAATCTATATTTGTTTTTAGTCAAACCTAGGGGTACTTGTAAGTGCTACAATACATACATGATGTATGCATACCATGGAGAGACAAAGAACTTCTATCAACTTGTTGAACTAGCCTCAAATCATCTTCTTTTGATAGGGTAGCCAATAAATTTATCTCCAGAGCATGCAAATTTGATTTTGCCATCATTTTCGCCAACCCTTGTCCCTTGATCAAATTTTTGGGCTTTATTTCAATATCATGCTCAAGTATGGAGGCAATCAACTTACAACACCCACCTTCTGGATCATTCTATGTAAGAATGTCTTTGACAACATCACTTAGCACACAAGCAACAACATGTGAATCTAAAATATACACCCGGAAGTCCTTCAAAGCCTTCACTAGAGAAAATGCCTATTTTTCCATAATATTATATTTGAGAGAAGCATCCCTGAGTGTTTTACTGAAAAATTCTATGGGTTCCTCCTCACCCTACTGATTCTTTTGCATCATAACAACTTCAATACTATGTTCTGAGGTGAAATAAAAGATAATAAAACCTCGGGTGTAGTCTGGACTAACAAGCATAGGGGCATGGGACAACGTAGATTTAACTTCATTGAAGGATTTCCTTCTTTCTTCATCCCATTTTACTTCGTTTTCCTTTTTGAGCATGTCTGTGATTTTCCTCAAGAGTTCTTTTAGATTAGGAATAAACCTTCTCAAGAAATTTATTCTGCCCATAAAATACTGAATTTCATTCTTACTTTTGGGAATGCCCATCTTCTGAATGGTTGCAATTCTATTTGGATCAATTCTAATACCATCTTTAGAAATGATATGGCCTAATAATTCCCTTCTTCTAGCCCAAACATATATTTTTTGGGGTTGAGTGAAATGCAATATTTTCTGTACTTATAAAAACTAACCTTAGGTGTTGCAAATGCTCACATCTGTCTAGGAATAAACGATGATATCATCTAGATATATCACCAGGAATTTGTCTTTCTCATATGCAAAAGATAAGTGCATAGATCGTTGAAATGTTGCTTCCGTGTTCATCAAACCAAAAGGCATTTTAGCATATTTGAAGGTTCCCCAATGTGTGGTGATTGCGGCCTTATCTTGATCTTCTAGGTGAACCAAAATCTGATTATACCTTGAAAATCCATCCAACAATGATATTCGCCTTGCACCCACCACTTTCTGAAGGATATGATCCATATTCGGCAACGGGTATTTTTCCTTGAGAGACACCTTGTTCAAATTCCTAAAATCTACACACAATATGATTTCCCCTGTCTTCTTCATAACTAGCACTAAGTTAGATAGCCATTTAGAAAATCCAAGAGGTATTATAATGCCAACATCAAATAATTTCCTCACCTCTTTTTCGATCAAGGGCAACAGAACTGGATTTGTCCTCCTCAACTTCGATTTAAATGGCCTATAATCTTCCTTGATCGACATTGTGTGCTAGATGATGTCCTTGTCATATACCTTTAAATCATGATATCCCCAGGAAAAGACATCAGAAAAATATTTCAACAGGTCTAAATACTTCTGCTTCATTTTTGGACTTAAAGTCTTGGACAACTTGATCATTTTTGGTTGGTCTGTTGTGCCTTTATTACATTCCCCACTCTAGCTTCAGTAGGCATCAATTTCGGCCTCTTGGCTATATCATTCTGGTTGAAAAGCTCCTCCAATGGTACCAACCCTCCTGGTATGACATTATCTTTCAGTTGCAACACCTTCAATTTTGTCCCCTGTTTGTCCAACTCTTCCTTAATTTGATCTATGAAACTTTGCTTTTCATCTTCCTCTATCTTGCAACTATTGTCAATCCTTAATTTGGAAAACGCCTCTTTCATCAGTAGGAATTTTCTAACTATTTATCATTCTAGAAAACCTGCCAATACTTCAAATTATATGGGATAACATGCCTATGTTTCACTTCAACCATATACTTTCCTCTAACACTGCTAGAAATATCAAAATCAGAGGCCGATGTGGCTAAGGCTTCCGCGAAAACATTTTCTTTTCTAGGAACAATTGAAAAACTATACTTAGAAAAAAATTACAAGAAATCTAGAACAACATTCCGGTAAGCTCACATTGGGGGATGTTTTGTCTAGTACTCACCTCTAAATTTCCTAAGGACCAATTCTGAATCTCCATAGACAATTATCCTTTTGGCTCCTGATTTCTTCAAGACTTGCAAACCCAAAAGGAGTGCTTCATACTCTGCCACATTGTTGGTAATATTAAAAACTAACTTGTACAAACAAAACCTGGTCTTTCTGACTACCAGGCTAACTATCCATACACCTGTAGCAACACCTTCTCTACTCGTTGCTCCATCAAAATGCATAGTCCAAAGGTGTTGGTTTGGTTCTTCTTCTTCACATATTTTATCATTCAAATTTCCAACTTCTTCATGAACTATTTTGCTTCTCTGTTCTTCAATTTCTTGTTTGTCTATTCTACATTTTCTCGCTCTTATATCTATGTTAACAAGACTATATTTTTCTCCTCTTCATTGGAACAACTAGAATAAAACAAAACAAAAGAATCTAAATTAGAATGAATACCATATACCAGATGATTTGTAGGCTTCTGCTTGTTGTTGATCACATATTGCATGAGTAGTTCTCTATACAACGTCCTTGTATGACAACCAAAAATTGAGACGATGATGTAAGACATATCAATTTGCATTGCATGTGTAGCTTTTCATCCATGATTTGGAAAGAAGCATACCAAATTTGGGAGGTATGTCTGCTAAAATGATGTCCATCACCATACTTTTGGAAGGAATCCGAGTTAATGAAACTGCTAAATCCTTGATCAATCCCAGGCACTTCACTTTGTTGGAATCAAAAGAGTACAAGTCCTTTTAAGGTCTAGTGATTTCAAGCCCCAACCTCTCCTTAATCACCTTTGGCATCAAATTATGTGAAGCCTCGAAATCCAACATAGAATTGTGCAATATTTGATCACACACATTCAAACTGACATAAAAATGAGGCACATCTCCATCCTGGCCTCTATCATCAATCTTTAGACATAAAATGATAGCTAGATGGTCATCAGTTATGTTGATAATATCAGAAGCTTTGCCAATTCTCAATGTCTTTAAAATTTGAGTTTTGTATTGATCATTTCTCAGCAATTCACCAAGGGGAATGGAGATCTTCAACTTTGCAAGTTGAGTCCCAAAATTGAAAGGATTTGGTATCCTTTCTTCCTCCTTAGGGACAACATCTCTCTTGTCTGTAGTCTCCTTTGAAGGATCTTCTTTCCTCTACAAAATGGTGATCGAAGCTTATTTCTTTTGGCCATTGCTACTTGGAACATCTTTCTTTACACCACTGGTTGCCACATCTTTCTTTGCTGGACTGTTTCCTGCATTTCTTCTCCTCAGATTGGACAGTCTCTAGACCTGCATGATGACATTTTGATACCCTTTTTTGTATTCTTCATATTCAGCGATCATCATTTCATTTTGGGACCGAGCAAGCAACAATTCTTCCTCTTTTTTCATAAAATTCTCTAACTTCTCTTGTTCTTGATCCTCCTTGGTCAAATACACAATTTGTTTCCCATCACCAAAGAAAATAATCTACTCTTCTGATGATTTCTCATCTTCTTCGTCATGTTCTTGGGCATAGTTCTGCTAAAAAGGTGGTCTTACTTGCTGTTGTGATTGCTTTGAACCTTTCTACTCCCTTTGCTTGATTTGCATTTGTGGTTGTCTTCGAAAATTAGGATTCCATATTTGAGGACCAGGTTGAGGCTCTCTAACATCAACTCGATCAGTTAATGTCATATTCTCCTTTTTTTCACCAAGGTGTCCAGTTTTTCACTATAGGAAGTGGTAGGCTCTTGTTTTACAGTCACCTTTCTTTTTGAATTCATTTTGGATTTCTTCACTAATAAATTAGCCTATACACTAACTACATTGTTCTGCATGTCTTCTAGTGTCATTGGATTTCTCTCCCTGAGTTGGTATGCCATCTCAAGATCAAAACCATTAGGATAATGGAGCAAAGCTAGTCTGGGAGGAAGCTTTATGTTTGTAGGTATGGAATTGTACACCTTGTTGAAAAATGTTGAGAAATCTTGGACTATTTCACCAGGACACCTTTTCAAATTATCATACTAAGCAAGGATTTGTAACAGATTCTTCTTCTCGCCCCATAAAGCAATGAAGGCATCCTCCATTTCTTGATAGCTAGCAAAAGTTCCAGCATAGACAGATTTGAACCACTTCTTAACCTCACTGGAGAGACTTTGAGAAAACAATCTCATCTTAACATCTTCATCATCTACTTCCTCCAGGTCCACAAAATCATTTATGTTATCCACATGTTGTTAGGTAGTAATCTACCCTGTACCATCATATTAGGGAAGTCTCTGGCCATAATTCTGAGGTAGATCATGCAACTGAGCAAGTAGAACTAGAGGGGCATATCTTGCTACCATGGCTACTACTTGGGTAGTTGAGGAGGTTTTTGATGATGTAAATTATACAAAGGATGATAGAATAGTTTGGTGGATGGATGTTGTGGCAACTGATGTAGAAACAACACATGACGTGGGAATTGCACTGAAATTTAGGTTCGTAGGAGTTGCAAATGTAATAAGAGTTGCAACTCGTGAATGGGTTGTCTTTTGAAAAAGAATTGCTTTCTCAACAGTTTTTTGTACTTTACTAAATAAACTTCTCAGTTTACTGAACTACTACAATATATTTATGCCAAACTCTGATTCCAGAATTGGGATGTGAGGACTGACAATGGATTGAACCACCATAGCTTTGGAAATACGAGACTTAGATCTAGTTTTGGACAGAGGAGGTTTAAAATAAAGATGGGATTTGTCAACTATGCTTGAAATTTCTGGCAAAGAAACAAAACTCTCAAAAGGGATATTACTTCCTTGACATAAATGTTCCTTTCTTCCTAAGCAACCTTTCAGGATCATTCACAATTACAGGAGGATTTGGATCAAGATTTTGTCTAGTATGCCTCTTAGAAGCCAAATTTTCTTGCACAGATTTGCACGCAGCCAATTTCAACACAAATTTAAGTGATCTTCAAGGTTTCAGCCTATGAATACCTATAAACATGTCACCTACATGACTACGATGAAACTCTCAAAAAAAGATATCTTCTCGGGAAAAATTTGGCTTTCGTTCTGTTAGACTCCGTCTTATGTCAGTGTGAGATTGATTCTTCTTCAAAACCCTGTTTTGAAGAAGAAATCATTAAATGTGTTTTTTTTAGAATATGTATCAAATTCTCCAGTCTTTAAAAGATAGCAGCTTCCTCAGCTCCTATCTCTGCAAAAGCACAAACAAAAGAAAACAAAACATCATCAGCAATCATGTCCATTTGTTTGATCTGGTCTAGAAGCTATCTTGTTACAGTTGTCATTTGGTTATACAACTCTCCATACATTTGGGTGTTCAGATCTGGGTACTTAGCCAAGGAATCGCTGGAATGAAAGGCATATTTTAATCTCTTGAAAATCATATGCCTGCGGCCTTGTTGCTTAACCTCTGCTGCAAACTTCTTGGTACATGGATTTACATTATGTAGGTATGGTTTATCCCTGGTTAGGGAAAACTCCTGTGCAAAAATTTGAAGTAGTCGGAGCTATAAACAAGTTAGAGATTGTCACTCCTAATGCGACCTCATTTCTGAAGGTTTTAGCGCTTGAATTAGGGAACTCCTGAAGCAGTTCTTGATCTGAAGGCTCGGCCCCTCTATTAGAGCAAGATTTGAAACATTCTTGGGGTCGATTTGTTTTCCCCCAGTGGAGTTTATTTCATATATTAAAAGAAAAAATCATTTGAAGAGAGAGGGAAAGAATTCTGAGAGCTGGTGGAGAACAGAGAGCTTTTATTGTACAGTCTTTGACAGAGATTTAATGAAAAATACAGCTCTGACCTCTGAGATTCATGTGGTATGACAATTTAGCATAAGTTTTCCTTCTGTTTCATATGTAACCTGTTATGTTTTCATTTCGTTTCATGATCATTTCCAATTGAACAAATGAAGTGTTTAGGTAGAATTCAAAATATTTTATGCTTGCCTATAAGTTTGTTCATATTTAATGTTTTCTTCTGTTTGACAAGGATTCATCTTCTATGCCCTTGTCAGCTCCTCAGCAGTCTTGCCATTCCATTTAATCTCAATTTGATGTTAAATTTCTTGCCTACCTTGCCTCAGGGGATAATTTGTGTTCTTGATTACATTTCTCTGCTCAAGTTGTTACTTTGCCCATGCAGCCCAGAAAAAAACCCCATCATTTTATTAAAAACCCTTTTTATCAATTTACTAGCCTAAAATCAGTGTTTCCACATTGGTTATCTAGCTATGAGGCTAAGTGGTTTGATGTTGCCTTGGAGTTTACCTTTTTCAGCCTGAGGTGAAATTTCAAGCCGATAACATACTGGCGATCATATTGGGGAGAACATTCGAATTGTTGATTGTCTTGTCCCAGTACATGAAATCAAATTGCAGATCTGATGCTGATGGTGGACAGCAATCAGACACATATGCAAGCTGAACCATTCACCTGACGACTCCAATTCAATCCAGACATTCCAGTGCTTGTTGATTCATTCATGCAATGGTAGGGTATGTGGCAAACCTTACCCCGTGTGAAGCTGTAGAAGAAATAAGAAATGAGTTAGCAAATACTAAATATGATGAAGATGTTTTCAGTGCCTTGCTTCAATGGTCGAAATCTTCAAAGTTCCCTTGGTTCGAGTTAATTGTTGAAAGAATTGAAAAGGAGATTCAAGATTTAGATGAGCAGATCCAATCATATGATTTCCAAGACCCTAAAAAGTTCTTGGAAATCCTTCCTCCATTAAAACAAGAACTCATAGAATTGCCTACAGATGTTTACATTGACAATGTGCAGTTGGAAGTATGTATTGCAGAGTTGGGGCAGCCAACAGAGTCTGGCTTCCATGATCCTATTGCAGCATACTGGATATGTTTTTCAGTTTGATTGATAGATCAGGCTGTCTTATACATAGCAAGATTCATTATGTGCATGAAGGGCTGCCAGCAATTACATCTGTGTCCTGGTGGAAGCATTCTCGAGCAGCATCATTTTCAGGTTTACTTGAATGGTTAATCTGGCATTTTAGTATTACCTGATCTATTGCTTGTACAGCAGATTAGGGTAGCTTTTGTAAATAAATAAGCAGCCAAAAGGCAACATTTTGTTCCAGTTTCATTACAGTTTAGTGTGAGGTTTGCTGAGTCAGTTTTTCAGTCAATTCAGTCAGTTTCCAGTTAATAAGTTGAGTCTTCAGTTGTGTTGATTTGTTCAAATGATGACTCCATTGCCCAATGGATGGAGGCATTGTCTGCTCTCCCAAAGTTCTGCAGTTCTTGGCACCTCCACGAAGTGGCAAATGCCATCCCAAGTGGAGCCGATGTTAGACTCCATCTTATGTCAGTGTGAGATTGATTCTTCTTCAAAACCCTGTTTTGAAGAAGAAATCATTAAATGTGTTTTTTTTAGAATATGTATCAAATTCTCCAGCTCTTCAAAAGGCAACATCTTCTTCATCTCCTATCCCTGCAAAAGCACAAAAAGAAAGAACATCATCAGCAATCAAAGCCAGAGCGAACAGAACAGAGTGTTTCATCCAAATGCCAGAAATGATGGAACTGGTTTGGGTCTTGGCATTGATGGGAAGATCTTGTTTCAATGCTTGAAAACTTAGGACATGATATTTTCTTCAACAGTTGTAGATTTTCCAGTTCTTTTGAGTTGGTTTCCCCAGAGTATCACTTTAGTGACACATGCCTTGATTATGGTGACGAGCAACCTCCTACAGCTGGTTGAGGTACTTATCTTTAGTTTTGTTGGACATCAACATGATTGTTGGACCTATGGAACAAATGTCAATACTTTTTAGTAAGGTTTATGGAGGTGGAAAGATTCCTAACTACAAGGTAGTCTGGTCTGCAGACAGAAGTTAAAGCATAGTCTGTTTTGGAGCAGAAGCAAACAAGTGATGAACCTGGCAGAATTGAATCTGTTTATAGAAATGGAATGGGTTTGGGCAATAGACAAGATCAAAACCAGTTGCAGTTAGTATTCACAAAATATGACAAGAAATATAAAGACCACAACAGTAGTCAATAATGGAATTGGATGTTTGGCAAATTGCGCAATCTCTGAAGAATTGGAGCAGGCAGAGATTCTATAAGGAGCACAGTGCTGGACAAATCATCCATCTATATGGAGACCAATATATAATTGATGCCATGGATTGTTTGTGGAAGCACCGTATTAGTAGGGTTCCAGTCATTGATCGCCATAGTAAAAGAATTGCAGAGAGGATCCGTGCACTACCTCTCCACAGCTGTGCGCGACCTCTTGGGTGGGCGCGACCTCTTCAGGGGGTTCCAGCAATTAGAAAAATACAAGGGCGCGACCTCTTGGCAGTGCGCGACCTCTCAGTCCTGCACGCGACCTCTCAAGAGTTCACCTATAGCAACTGTGCTTTAAGAGCTCAGAATAGAACAGAAAGGAAAGGGAAAGAACCAATCAGTTTCAAGATATCAGTTATAAGAGAATATCTATTTCAAGGAGCAGTGGAAGCATGGAACGAACTGGATTTCTTGCATCATTTTCAGATAACAACACTAAAACTAAATGTGAGCATGATATAGATAAGAATGATTAGCAACAATTTTATTGGGAAGCATATTTGCAAGATTGTCTTCGTGAAGGAGCTGCAAAAGCCTTAGAGTTGATTATGCAAGGTTTATAAACTGCTTGATTTGCACTCTAGATAAATTGTTTCAACATTTTTCCATTCAGTCTCAAGAAAACAAACATGGTAATTTCAAGAATTTCAAGCATAGGAAAAAAGAAAATCACGTGCTGTTTCGAAATCCAGAACAATTTGTCCCCCCATGAATCGTTAAGAAATGGAAGAAGGCAGGCCATATGCCAGATCGCTGCTTTGTTCTCGGCGATTTCTTCTACTCTCTCAGCGGCAACGGCAGCAGAAACTGAGCTTCAAGAAGACTAAGAGTTGTATAAGGACGAGACAAACAAGTTTTCTCTAGTGGTTCCCCGAGACAGGATTAAGGGTGAAAGAAAAGCAGATGGACAGAGATCAGTGACTGCCTTTTATCCTGAAAGCAGACCAGTTTCTAATGTGAGTGTAATAATAACAGGATTTTCTGCTGACTGTACAAGAATTGAATCATTTGGCAATGTTGATGCGTTTGCTGAGACCCTGGTTAATTCTCTAGATAGAAGTTGGAAAATACCTCCAGGACAAGCAGCAAAGCTGCTTACTGCAAAATCCAAGAATGGCATGTATTCGTTGCAAAAGCCTGGGGAAAGTAAGATCCATCTTCTCTCCGCGATTGGAATGGCACAGATGGGCCTCCTGTACAGTATGTGGTTTATCAATAGATTAATATACCTATGGGCAGAATGGCTTCTGTTGTGAAGATAGTGCCATTGTATCAATTGACAGCAATATAAGCATTGTATTTCATTTTGAGGGTTGTAAGTTTTCTTCTTCTCAACGAGTTGATATAAAATAAAAGGACAAGCTGGGTCCAAGTGCTAGAGAGATGGTTGTCGATAATGAAGGTCAACTGACTGAGTTGTCATCATCACGATGTCAGATGATACCTAATAAACGAATTGATGCTAGTGCAGTTTATGTGAACAGTGATTTATGTTTTGATTTAAGAAGGGAGGTTGTGTGCTTTGTTGGTCAAGCTTTGGATAGAAGTCGGGAAAAACTTCTGGCAGCTTATTACAAGTCATATGTCAACTTTGTTCTCCTCAGATGCTCTATTCAACTAGCATGCATCAGTTTTTACAGTGCCATTCATTGTCACTGGAGAAGCGTTTTGTGGTGTGGAAGCTACTCAGTTTAGGCAGAAAATGAAAAGTGTGTGTAAAAATTATTTTGGGATGTTTCATCGCCAGAATATGGAAGCACTGTGGGTTGATGATTCTAGCTTAAATGAGGTTTCTATGTCAACAGTTTCCTATTTGCTTGGTCAAGGAAGCACAGGTTGTGTGGGTAATGGTACAATTGTAATTGGGGCTCTGGGAAAAAACAATTCTGGGAATGGAAACTTCATCGAAGGGGGTTTGTATTTTTTGATGTGGCAGCCAATTGCGAATACTCTGGCATTCGATCCGTTTTTAGAGTACATGCAGTGGATTTACTCCAGATTATCAAGATCCTTTCCTAATTTCGGTAAAATGGCCAACGCATTTCCAGAGATTTGGGGCGCAGTTCGGAAAGTGGCATGCAAGATTCGATTGCCTGTGTTTATCTTCAGTAAATGGGATTGACACCTGTAATGCCACCTCTTCATCAGATTTAGCAGATTCGAGTAGAAGGAGCGCTATTCTATCTTTAGAAGTGCTGATTGTTTTTTTTTAGTTTTATTTATTAATAATGATAAAAACAAATTCCTGGTCTTGGGGTCGATTTGTTTTCCCCCAGTGGAGTTTATTTCATATATTAAAAGAAAAAATCATTTGAAGGGAGAGGGAAAGAATTCTGAGAGCTGGTGGAGAACATAGAGCTTTTATTGTACAGTCTTTGACAGAGATTTAATGAAAAATACAGCTCTGACCTCTGAGATTCCTGTGGTATGACAATTTAGCATAAGTTTTCCTTCTATTTCATATGTAACCTGTTATGTTTTCATTTCGTTTCATGATCATTTCCAATTGAACAAATGAAGTGTTTAGGTAGAATTCATAATATTTTATGCTCTGCCTATAAGTTTGTTCATATTTAATGTTTTCTTCTGTTTGACAAGGATTCATCTTCTATGCCCTTGTCAGCTCCTCAACAGTCTTGCCATTCCATTTAATCTCAATTTGAATTTCTTGCCTACCTTGCCTCAGGGGATAATCTGTGTTCTTGATTACATTTCTTTGCTCAAGCTGTTACTTTGCCCATACAGCCCAGAAAAAACCCCATCATTTTATTAAAAACCCTTTTTTATCAATTTACTAGCCTAAAATCATTGTTTCCACATTGGTTATCTCGCTCATTGAAGATCTTTACCGAGATAAACTGGAGAGAGCCCTCTCCTGCCCCGTAGGGCTAGCTACGAGGCTAAGTGGTTTGATGTTGCCTTGGAGTTTACCTTTTTCAGCCTGAGGTGAAATTTCAAGTGCTAACACGTTCCTAGGCAACAAAGTCATTATGTTAGCACTATGTAAACCCCTTTAGGCATAGGGAGGGGATCCAAAAGGTAACCACAAATCACTTGTAAGCTAGAATCTAGCCCTTCTAGCTTTAGAGAGGGCTCTCTCTATATGGTTTTCCATTCAATTAATTGGCTGAGTATTTCGAATTTTAGGCTAATTTTTAAGAATAGAAAGAATAGGATTTGTTTTGATGATTTGATGGTAGGTATGAGGAAATTCCATTGTATATGGGGTCACTTTCAACAAATGTTTTCAGTGAATAGGTAAAATAATGAAAGTTTCTTGTAACAAGAGAGAGATAGGTAGTCCTTATGATATTTTTGAACTGGTTTGTTGTAGGAGGGTGAGAAGCATAATGGTGGACAAATGACATTCAAAGCATCAAACTAAAGGATGAATTTTGCATGTCATTTAAGAGGAAAAACATTGATTGTTTAGAAAACTAAAACATAGCGCTATACATAAGGGAATTTTGAGGTCTAAAATGGGCCTCCTAAGAAAAATGTACAACTAAAATAAACTTTATAAAAACCAATAGGATTCAAGATGATGATGTCAACCATGGGGGATGATTCACCATTTTTGGAGTAAAAAAGTAAAAAATAATAAAATAATAAAACTACCTTTTCAACTCGTATTTTCAACTTATCTCCCTAAGGTTTTACTCAAATTTAAAGTGGGGGTACTCATTATATGAAAATTTGATTCCTCATCCAAGGAGTACCCATGTTGCATACTTTCCGTGGATGTTTCTACATGAAAACTAAGAAATACATTAAAAACATGATTTCAATCACATTTTTCATGTATTTCTCAATTTTCATGTAGCAAGGTTCATCAAAAGTATGCAAAATGAGTACTCCTTGGATGAGGAATCAAATTTTGCATCCAAAGAGTGTTGCTACTCAAAATTTGAGTAAACCCATAGGGACATAAGTTGAAAATACGAGTTGAAAAAATAGTTTTTCTTTTTTCCCTCTAAAATTTGATGATGTAATCTACTATTATTTTATTATTTCCACTATTATTTTATAATTTCCTTAGGAGGCCCATTTTAGACCTCAAAATTCCTCTAATGACAGTGAATTATGAGATATCCTTTTCTTATATAAACAGGAAGATATGTAATGATGGTATAATAGTTTTAGAAAGAAAACTTACAACATACAGAAACACATCATCATAATGACCAACACAAGAATTCTTGCAGCAAATCCCTTTGGCCTTGTTTTATTCACCAAAAATACCTAAAAATACAAAATACAAATATTTTTCTTTACACACAGACCAACCAACCCCTTTTACATTTCCTTTCATGACCTTGAATAGACTTAGATCATAAAATATCCTATGACTAGATTAAATGTATGAGTTATCCATTTAGAATAGATGGAAACCCACAAAAACAGAAACTTAATGTTTTTCATAAAAAATTAGACATAACAATAAAAATAGAAATTATGGATAATCTCAAATTGTTGGCCATCATGCCAAAAATCCTGTTAAAAATAACCAAAATCCTCTAGATGCCTTGGTTCATTCATCTTTTGTTTTGTTAGTCCCTTTCAAGCTAATCGATTTCCTCTGTTTGAGCTTATCAGGTTCCTCTACCTTTTGGATGAAAAAAGAAGAAACAACGGCCCCTTCGTGTTTCACTTCAAATGTGTAATAGTCTTTGTTGGTGTGCCTTAATAAATTTCTTTGTTCTTCCACCAAGGGTAAGACGGGGGCCAATACATTGAAAATTTAACAAAATCAATGTTTTTTGTTGAGTGCCACTTTGAATTGTGCAGGGATGAAACTTTACGATATGCTTAGCCTCGAGGGTTTAGGAAGAATCTTTATGACCGAGGTCTGGGGACTCATGGCTAGAGCCTTTTTAGGGGCTAAACACTCTAGCTGGGATGGGGGCCAATTCTTTGTAATATTGCATTATAAACGGTCCAAACGTAGAACACATAAGACCACAACATATCCGCGCCTGAGCCTTTTTGAATATTGGAACTCAACGATCGACGATTTCATAACATTATATTTGGTTGCTCCTTCCAAGACTTGTGATCTCTGATGAGTGACATGGCATGGTCCACATGGAGAGGGGATGAGGGATAGTCTATGCAAAAGTTTTTAACATATAAAAACCCTTTGTTCAATCTTTTCGCCCAATTTATAAAAAAACTTTATTTAACCCTTTCTCTGCTCAACATTTGCTTTTAACACATAAAACATATTTTATGCTTCCACCCGCCTTGTGTCAATGGCTCTTGGTTCCTTTGAGCTCTCGTGACCATGGTGCTACCCCCACATCGCATCCCCCTCAATCGGAGAATTTCGATCGGAAGTTTTAATTTCAAGAAGCGACATTCCTCATCCTTTGATCGTCAATTGTGATCTAACGTCATCATTTGCCATGTGTCACATGGTGAGTGGTGACACATGCCACCCTTTTTTAGCCTCGTATGACCCCTGAAAATGTTGAATTTGCATGCCATGTGTCCATTGTAAATACACGTCATGATAATGTCAATTGCCACATAGCATATCAGAACCAATCACACACTTCCACACGTCCCGTTGGAAGAGAGAGAAAAGGCTCGAATCTGCTCTGATTTTCAATAAAATCCTTTGTAAAATGTTTTAGGCATCCCCCCGACACTTTAACACTGAAGGCACAATCCCAACAGTTTAATCACATATCGTAACTTTATAATATCGGAACATGCCCTGCTTCGTCATTTCGCCGATTGTCGACTAAGATATGCGATTTGCACCAGACCTCGCCAACTGTCGATTGCACTATTAGTCGAAATGTCCCATTACCAATGTGCCTGATTGGCAATTGGAGATCGCTGATATGCTTCGTTGTTGTGTTGTGGATTGGAACCTTTGATCGTTGATATGCGATATCGATGATCATTGATCACAGAGTTGCTCCGACCTCTACTGCTCCTCCTTTCCAAATATCCGATATGCGGGATCTAGGACTCATATTTAGCCTTTTTCCTTTGTTTTCAAGCCTTCAAAGAGAGATTTTCACTCAGTCATAACTTTTGATGCTTGAATTTAGCTCATTGGAAATCTGATTTAGAGCTCATCACCATGGAAACACCTACAAGATCATTTTATAAAAAAATGACAAGAAAAAAGCCTTCCCAACCTTAGACTAATTTGATCAATGATGCCTTTAACATGAAAACCTTTAGACTATGACACCCAGTGATTCATAGGCTAAACTGACCAAAATGAATAGTAAGAGGCCAACACCGTTGATTCCCATTATGGGACCCTAATAGGGTGTTGAAGGGCCCTTTGCTTTCCGCCCAGGGATGGAGCCTCGGTTCTCTTGCACCCATTTGGGGCCTAGATATTTCCTGACCACTCTCCATAACATATTTCCTGACCACTCTCCATAACATATTTCCTAAATATACTTCTGATTTTCGGTCAAGGTTCCTTTTGGGTAATTTAATTGTTCTTTAAATTACTTTTCATTACATTTTCAATCTGGGATCATAAACTTGTGAAGTATATGACATAGTATATGCTAGGAGTATGATTTTAAATTCTAAAAAAAAAATTGATATGAAAGAAATGAAATATTAATCTAGAAAAGCATTGGAGATTTAATCTAGGAAAGCATTGAAAAATTAATCTAGGAAAACATGTAAACTTAATATATGAAAACATGAAAATCTCTAATGTATAAAAGTGAGTAAATTTAATCTATGAAAGCTTGTAAATTTAATCTAAAAAACATTTGAAATATATTTCTATAAAGAAAAAAAGAAACTA
The DNA here is from genome assembly GCA_000404065.3 of Pinus taeda. Taxonomy (NCBI): domain Eukaryota; kingdom Viridiplantae; phylum Streptophyta; class Pinopsida; order Pinales; family Pinaceae; genus Pinus; species Pinus taeda. Next base: position 129,848 of record APFE030079665.1, on the reverse strand, counting down.
TAATCACAAATGAGAATGTGTTCGATTTTTTTTTTTTTTTTGTTATATTTCTCAAGCGATTTATTGCAATATGGAAAATAATGAAGTGACAATTAGAAACTTGAAAATAAAACATCTAAAACAAATAAATAAATCAAATCCTAAGTGATCATTGAAATGTAAATTATTTCTTAATTAAAAAGATTAGAGAATTGTGATGACTTAAAAAACTAGATTGATTTAGGTTCAAAATGAGTGATCTCTTTCTTAATTTGATGGACAACTCAAATTCTTTTTTCTATTGATATATTTGCTGGCCGCAACATGAAATCTGAAAAATTACATTTTAAAGATCCTTGAATATCTCCAAAACCGTGCACTGTTTTAAATAATTTTCTATGATACAACTAAATTGGCTCATTCTGCACAAATCAAATGTTTTAGTTTTTCAAGATCTATCTTATTTTGTCTAGAAACTGCGTCAAAAGTTGGATGCTAAAAAATTGTTGATAATCTAAATCACCATCTTTGATCAAGTGTTGAAATCTCACAATTGCAACATTAAACAAAGTGTTATTGTTGATATACAAAAGAAACTAAATTAAAACATAAAAAACTGATATAAACAACATATATTATGAAACTACATAAATCAGAAAACTACATCTTACAACAAAATAAGAATATAAAGCTCTAAAATAAATAACACAACAAGTTATAAAATGCATTTTTTACTCCATCATAGTTTGGAATTATGCTCCAAGAGTTCCTCCCTTTGAATGGAGGAGGCACTCCTATTTATACAAAAAATAAGATAACTAATTAATAAATGTAGATCCACAAATATCTCATGTGGTTTCAACCATGTGTTAACATTTAGCAAGTAACATCTCTACATATCCTATCACAAATCTCTAAAATATTTGATAAGGAATCTTATCAAAACTTTCTTGATTTTTCTCCATCAAATGTGTTTGAATGATTATCTCAAATATTCCTCAAATCTTCAAGAGTTTGAAGAGGAAATTCGAATTTGAGACCTAGAATCCAAATATGACTTTGGTGGAATCTTCAAATATGCCTACACACATCACAAAACTCATACAACTTTTATATATAAGTGAATACATGTTCTTTTTCTAATATTTAACCATAAATTCACTCAAAATACTAAAATAAAGCTTTGGAAAATAATAATGATAAACCCATATATGATCATGAAAAGGCCTTAGTGTAAGGTTATAATATAGTGGAATATGGTTAAAAGTGAATGAAAAGATGATGAAAAAGTTGACATTTTGGAGACCCAACAGTTCCTAGGTGTCAGTTGGGAACAATTTCGATTTGGACTTTTTGAGAGGTTTATGCCCTGACTTCTCTAGTCATGCTAGTATCATGTCCATAGATTTCATTCCTCTTGTGCCTCAACCTCAAGCTTCAAATATTCCTTCGATGATCTCTCGGGGGTTTCTTGTAAACCATAACTCAGGGTTGTGTGTCAGCCGAAGACCAAATTTAATCAAATCTAGTAATAAGAGGATTCATTGTGCTTGTCATAAGCAATGACCTCCTACAGCATTGGCTCTCAATAGATATTTGCAGATGGAACGGGTTACGTTTCTAGTAGAGCATGCTTTGGTTGGAAGGGTACAACGTAGATGTTTCTAAATTCAGATTCTGATGACTTAGGTTCACCTAGAAATTGCTCATGTTATTCAGAATCCTCTGGGGGTGGACTTGCTATCAAATAGATGGATACACCTATAGTTTTTGTCCTTTGTTGATGCACAAGATGTTGAAGGAAGGGTATAACACATAGATACATTGTTGGCCATTTACAAATTTTGGTCCCGCTAATTTAAAGCTAAGAGCATTCGGATGAGGTGTCAATTTGGGTTCATCTGTCGGGCCTACCCCTAGACTATTGGGGCAGACGAAATATTTCAGGACTTTGGAAACTGTTTAGGCACCTATTTGGGCCATGAATTGTCATATTTAACATCATGCATTATGATTATGGAACAAATCTTGGTTTTGGTGGACCTCAGAGAAGGCCTTCTAGAGCAAATGGAAATTGGGGAAGGGGAAGATAAAATTCAGGAGTTGGACTACGAGGTTTTTCCTTTTAAGTTCCACATATGTCATTGTTATGGACATCTTGCTATAAATTGTTTGATGGTCCAATCTACATTGATGGAGGAGGGTTGCCCTTTTTGGATGGATGCGGGTTTGCCAAAGGGTCCCCCATCTTCTAGTGGGGAATCAGATGCTCCTGTATACTACTCGGAGGAATTGGCCTCATGTGGACCATTATAAAATGGATGGTGTATCTATGGCCACCACGGTGAGGCCGAGTCTGGGTAAATCTTTGCCTTCATCTTTTGAATTTCAATGTATAAATTTTGTCTCTGTTAATAAGTTTTTTTCTTAGTTCCCTACTCAATCTCTTCTCGCAACCTAGAATCTGCTCCTCCCTCGAAGCCCTTTGTTTCTCTCTCTCAATTTGTTTTCCCTCTCTCCTCTCCTTTCGGTGACCTCTCTTCGCTTATTACATCCATGTCCCAATCCCTCTCTTGGTTATCGAGTGAGACCTCATCCTCTTATGATATATGCCCTTGTTTGAATGGTCATTATCATAAAAATGTTGCTATGGGTCTTAGAAAATTTCATCTTTCTTGCCTAGATTCTTAGGGTCAAGGCTGAAAATCAAATCTTGAAAAAGAAAAAGAACGAGCAAAAGTGGATTTGGTTGTTTGTCATCAAGCTTCTATAATTAGGGTTCTTAGAGAAACTGACCCTTCCTCCTCTATGTCTCCATCAAAATTATGTCATTCAACTGTAGGGGTCTGGCAAGTCTTCCCAAAAGACTAGAGTTAAAGCAAATTATTGATAAGGAATGTCCTTGATTAATCCTTCTTCAAGAAACTTTGGGCAAAGCTATCAAATTGTTAAATGTCTTGCGAAATTAATATGTGGTTGGCACTTTTAGTGCATTGATGTAGAGGGTCATTCTGCTTGGTTGGTGATTGGATGGTTGGGTCATTGTTTTAATCTTATAAATTCTTGGATTATGCTCTAGTGTGAAGAACTTGTTTGTTCCTTTATCCTCCTTAATGTCTATGGTCCAATACAAAATAGGAAACCATTTTGGGAATCCTTTTTAGAAAATATCTTATGAATCACCCAAATTTAATCATTGGGGGTGATTTTAACGTCTCTATGGGAGTTGGGGAATCTTGGGGGGAAGGTAAAATGTTGATCCACTTTTAGACTTTTTTCGTGACTATTTGCTGGAAAACTCTTGCGTTGATGTGGAACCCCAAAAAATCTGTCCCATGTGGCGTAATAAGCAAATTGCTTTGGAACGTATTGCAAAATGTCTCGATCGATTCCTTGTTGCAGAGGCCATTGTTGATCATTTTCCATTCACAAAACAATGGGTCAATTCCGATCATATCTCCGACCACTTACTAATTTTTTGTGAGCTCAGAACAATGTAAACTTTGAAACGGGAACTTTAAACTCAAAACGAGGACTCTAGCCAAAAAATCCCCCAAAAACATGAAAAAATCAACTCGAAAATGAAAAGTATTGATGTTGGAATAACATTTTTTTTTTCTAGGGTAAATTTTCAACATGTTTTAAAAATGGCACTGAAAACCAATTTTTTGTGCAATTATTGTGCAAAAAACACCCTGAAAATGAAAAGTGCTATGTGTTGATGTTGAAATAACGTCTTTTTTTCACGATAAATTTTCAACATTTTTGAAATAATGGTGTACAAGATTTTATTATGACTATGAAAAACAATAAAATTTCAAAAGAATATATATATATCAAAAGTAATAAAATATTATAAAGAAAAAACATAAAATTAAAAAAAATGAAAAAAAAAAAACAACAACAAAGTTAACCTATAAAGATAAAAATTTAAAAAATAAAAATAAAAAATATTATATAAAAAATAAATAACAAAAAACTTATTAAAAAATAAAATAAATCTTGTAAACGATAACAAAAATTGAAAAAAATACAATTTTCTTTAAACTATAAAATAAAATAAAAAAATATATTTGTTTAAAAACTATTAAAAAACTTAAAAAAATAATAATTATGAAAAGAAAAAAAAAAAACTAAAAATGAACAAAAAATAAAACTATTTTAAATAATTTAAAATAAAATAAAAAAAAAACACAAACAAAAAAAAAATAAAACATAAAAAAATTATTATATTAACGAAAAAAGCATAGTTTTAAATGAAACATTAAAAAATAGAATAAAGAATAAATTGTTATCAAAACTAAAAAAATAAAATAAAAAATTAATGCTAGAACCATAGCAACACGGAGTCTCCTCCCTAGGTCGCGCCCGCGCACTAGGCTACTGGGTGGGGATGCCATTAATTTTTTATTATATTTTTATAATTTAAATTTGATGTTTTCATTTTTAAAATAATTATGGTTTTTTTTAATATAATATTTTTTTTAGGTTTATATATATGACTCTGTGTAGTTTTATGTGACCTGTCCTCTGAGATTATGACAAATTGAAAATAAAATATGGAACAAAAAAATATCAGTAACAAATGATGACGGTCTCTGCGACCTCTCTACGGCTCAAAATTAGAAGCGTGATATATACTTCTCTGCGGCAAAGGGCACACAAAATTCTAGGTTTAGTGGTCTCGACATATATACTTCCATCTTTGTGGCATTAATAAATCTTGATACGATCTCTGTGGCCTCTCTGCGGCAAAGGGCACGTGAAATTCTGGGTTTAGTGGTCTCGACATATATGCTTCCATGTGAAGGCTAATGTCGTGGTCTCTGCGGCCTCTCTGCGGCTCAAAATCAGAAGCGTGATACATACAATAGCCAAGTTAAGTGGTCTCTGTGGCCTCTCTACGACCTCTCTGCAACTCAAAATCAGAAGCGTGATACATACAACAACCAAGATAGTGAGAGATCGTATCCTCTCTGTGAAAGCCATAGATCTACGGGTCTATGATCCCTAGTGTACTGTTTTTTGGAAAGAGGCGGTGAAATTTATAAAGGCAAACCAGATTGTAATGCTTTCTACGTAGAACCAATTTTTTCTTACTCTCGTTGAGGATCTAGTCACAATTTGATCACAAGTTCCCTGCGGAATTGATTATATTCGAATCACATAAGCTTTACATAATTCTCAGCACCAGGCGCGGAGGACTTTTATAATGAGCCATTTGCTGTGACTAGAAACTCGTGGGTTTTTACCTTTGGATCTGCGGTCAATCCAATCCCGGGCAAGTGCGATCTATAATCAGGTTTGCTAATATCAGGTGCACACATTCCTTATCTTTTTCTAATACATATTTTCTCATATATTTTCAAGTATGAATATTTCACCGCAACTACCAAAGATTACCAAAGGCAGGCCTAGCACAATTACTCTACAAGGCCTTTATGAGTATATAGAGTCTTTAGAGAAACGTAGAGAGGAAAGAGGAGTCAAGCTACAAAAGGAGTTAGAAGCCATGCTGGAAAATAAATTTGCATCTCTTGAAGACATGATCCAAAAACAAATAGAAAATAAAATAGAACTATTGGAGAATAAAATGGTGGCAATGGAGACTAGGTTGCAGGTTATAGAAAAACAAAACCAAGATACTAACCAAACATCCCAGCAAGGAGATGTTGATACTTTGGAGAGTCTTAAAATGAAGGACATGATTAAAGAACTAGAAGAAAAAGTTAATAGCCGCCTCACCCTAAATAATGTGGTAGATAAATTAGATATCAAACCAATTAAAGATGACATGAAAAATATAATAGAATTAGATCATGATCGTAACAAAAGGGCCTTGAACCTTATAATCTTTGGTTTAAAAGAGGAGGTAGATGAGGATACTTTAGCCATAGCCCAAACAGAATTACATAATAGATTACAAATTGAAACAATGTGTCTCATAGGGAACGACTTTCATGTTAAAACCTTTGATATCAAACATAGTTGCAAGTCGGTTGAGTATTTTCGGAATGAACGCAAGGCAAACATCGAGGGTTTCAGATAGTTGCAGGGGTTGATCTTCATGGAGGGCTGCAAAGGAGGGAGCTCCACTCCCTGCTATAAGGAGGCCGTAGCAAGCAAAGGCAAGAAACCTCTAGAGAATGCCAGAGGCACTGCTGAGGAAGGGAAAAGGAATAGGGAGACATAAGGAACCAAAAATAAGGAAAATAACAACACTAAAGACAAGGAGGAAGAAGACAAAAAAAAGGGTTCCAAAGAAAAAAAACAAAAAGGACCCTGCAAACCGAAAGCTGAGATCACAACCAGAGTAGTCTTAAATGATCCTGCTCTACAGGCGCACAGAGATCACATGCAGACTTATGCTATCATCTGTAAATTCATGGGAGTATGGCCCACTGAAAAAGCTTTACAGACATGGATTAAGTACCACTGGAAACCTAAAGGGAGCATTGACCTACATCTTGGGTCAAAGGGTTTCTTCACAGTAGTGTTTACAAATATTGAAGACAAAAATAGAGTGTTTGAAGGAGGGCCCTACTTTTATGTAGCAGCTGGTCTCTATATGCGGCCATGGAAGATGAATTTTGTCCCAGAACAAGAGACTTTCACTTTGGTACCAGTCTGGGTAAGGCTCTACTCTCTACCTCTTGATTACTGGCAAACTGAATTGCTAGCTGCCATAGGCAATAAATTAGGGCGTTTTGTCAAAGCTTCTAAAGCTACAAGAAGGGGTAAATACACTTCCTTTGCAAGGATTTGTGTGGAAATGGACCTATCAGGGGCGCTTCCGGATAAGGTGATCTTGGAAGTTTATGATGAAGAATGGGTTCAAACAATAGACTATAAGCATATTCCATTCAGATGTCGTAGATGTCATGAACATGGGAACCTAATCAGAGACTGCCCTCTTAGTAAAGCAGTAGACAAGAGCAAAGCTAACACAATGAAGGATACTGACAGCTTTCACAAAGTGGTTAATAGAGGAAAAGGCGGCAAAAGAGGGCCAAAGCCACATCAAAATGAAGGGCAACAAGTTAGTCAAAACAAGTTCCATGTTCTGGAAGAAGAAGAAGAGACCACAAAAGAAGATCAAGTAATGGGAGGAAGTCAAGAGGAAAAGGAGGTAGAAGAAAATGGTGAACAAACGGAGTATATTGATTTCCAGAAAGTGACCATGATAAGTGATACAGAACTGGAGATGGATCAGGAAATGACCCAGAGTGAAATGGAACAGGAGGATCACGAGCTACAGGAGATTCTTGATAAAGAACACCTAGATCTAGAAGGGTTCTTGATTCAGGGAACTAAGGGAGGAGTAGATTCGTTGCCCCAAGAAGAGCTCAACAGAATACAACAACTGTTCTTATGGAAAACTCAGGACAAAGGTGTGGAGAAGGGGAAAAACATTGAAAAGCAGGACAACAGAGGTGTGAAAACGATGAAAACAACTCCTGGATTAGCTACTAGAAACCCAAGAAAGAAAAGAGGTAGAAAAAAGCAGAATGAACTCTTGATGGAGTGTGGAAAGCTAATGATAGATTCAGGTAAGATGAAAGACCTAGCCAACTACTCCTTTACAAATCTTTAAATATGAAGTTTACATCTTGGAATATGAGGGGTCTAGGAAGTAAAAGAAAGCAAAGATTGCTTAGTAGTTGAATGAGACAAGCAATGCCAGATATAATCTTCATCCAAGAAATGAAATGTTCCATTCAAAAATTAAGACAAATTCATAGCAAATGGCTTAGTAGATTTGAGTTTTTAGAAGTCAAAGCAGGGAATACAGCGAGGGGCATCCTCACTCTTTGGAATCCCCTTAGAATTGGCATAATAGATGCAGAGGCATCAAGGAATTATTTATCAGTGGTTATTCAACTTGTAGGAGAAATGGATACCTATCTAGTCACGAATGTGTATGGCCCTCAAAGAATAGAAAATAAACTCAGGTTTCTAGATTCTCTTGTGGATCTCAGGGACAGACACACAGGAAAACCTTGGATCATGGGAGGGGACTTCAACATGATCAAATCACTTTTGGAGAAAAAGGGGGGAACCAGAGCTCTTGGTAAAGACTCTTTAGAGTTTCAAACCTTTATATACAATATAAAACTAGTTGATACAAATATGAATAAGGGCTTCTTCACTTGGAACAATAAAAGAGGAGGAGAGTCTCACGTAGCCTCCAAGTTAGACAGATTTATTATCTCAGAGGATCTTATGTTAATAAATAAGGAAGTAATAGCAAGAGTTATTCCATGGAGGCTCTGATCACTGGCCAGTTCAATTGGAGATCAAGGGCACTGGTATTCCCAGGAACAAACCTTTCAGATTTGAAAATATCTGGTTGTCCCACCCTGAATTCATAAGCAATATGGAAAAATGGTGGTTAGAAGATTTGCAAATTCACGGGACAAGCATGTTCCTACTTCATAAAAGACTAAAGCACATCAAGCTAAGGCTCAAAGATTGGAACAAGAAGGATTTTGGCAATATTTTTGAGGAAAAAAATCCTTTGAAAACAAAATGCAGGTTCTCAACCAAGCTCTGATCACGAAAGGCTTTAACAAAGTCAAAAGTGATCAAGTTGATAAGAATCATCAAGAAGGAGAAAATCTATGTAAACAAGAGGAAATATTTTGGAGACAGAAGTCTAGAGTACAATGGCTAAAAGAAGGAGAGCGTAACACAAAAAATTTTCATAGATCCACCATTTCCAATAAAGCTCACAACAGAATCTCTTCGATAAAGAATGAGGAGGGGGAGCTTTAGAACTCCCATGAAGCCATAGAAGAGGTGTTAGTTCAGCACTTCCAAGGTATTACTCAGGAGAACAATTCAGATAGAGAGCATTTCATCAGGGCGGTAACTAGTAATATACCAAAGCTGGTAACTAGAGAGGATAATTTCAACCTTAACATGCCAGTAATAGAAGAGGAGGTTAGTGAAGTCCTCAAAGATATGCAAAATGGAAAAGCACCAGGTCCGGATGGTTTCAATGTGGATTTTTTTAAAGCTTGCTGGAATATTGTTAAACAAGATATTTTGCAAGTTGTGGAGGATTCTAGGCTGAACCAAACCATTCTGAGAGCACTCAATACCTCCTTCATCACCTTGATACCTAAACAGGATAACGCTCAAACACCGGAGAAGTATTGACCCATAGCTTTATGCAATGTGGTCTATAAGATAATATCCAAGGTAGTGGCTAATAGACTCAAACCTCTACTTCTTGTACTGGTTGTAGGGGAACAATCCGGTTATGTGGAAGGCAGACAAATTATTGACAACATCATTCAAGCTCAAGAGGTGGTTCACTCTTTATCTAGCAAGAAGCAGGTAGGCATGATCATGCAATTGGATATAGCCAAAGCTTATGATAAGGTGAACTGGCTCTATATCAAAAGAATTCTTATTGCTTTTGGATTTGATCACAACTGGGTCATATGGGTAATGGCACTGGTGACTTCCTCCAACTTTTCAATTTTAGTAAATGGCTCTCCCTCTGAGATTTTTAATCCTTCCAGAGGCCTTAGACAGGGAGACCCAGTCTCTCCCTTTCTTTTCATCCTCATGATGGAAGGGCTGGGTCAACCTATCAAGCATGCTAAAGTAACAGGAAAGATCAAGGGCCTACAACTAATTGATAATGGTCAGGCCTTGAATCACCAACAATTTGTAGATGACACCATGTTATAGGGAATCCCTACAGTCAAAGAAGCTTCAACCTACAAAAAAAATTCTGAATCTCTTTGCCTTGGCTTCAGGTATAGAAGTTAATCTCTCCAAATCAAAAATCTTTTACTTCAATACCAATATTGCTATTTAGAAAAATATCTCTAGAATTCTAGGCTTTCAAAGGGATTTCCTTCGCTCAAAATATTTGGGAATCCCTCTAACTGCTAAACCGATGCTCAAGAGCATTTGGGAACCATTGATCAACAAGTTGTAGGATAAGGTCAGAAAATGGACCAGCAAATCTTTAAATCTTGCTGGCAGGTTGGTACTTACAAAAGCAGTTCTGCAAGTAATCCCTATATTTATGCTATCAGCCCTCCCAACTCTAAAAGGAGTCTTACAGCAATTTAGAAATATTCAAAGAAACTTTCTTTGGGGTAAGGAGAAGACAAGGAAAAAATGGGCCTTAGTATCTTGGGAAAAAATTTATAGACCTAAAAACCATGGAGGGCTAGGCTTGGATGATTAGGAAATTCTCAGCAATGGGGGCCAAACTTTGGTGGCGTTGGGTTCAGAATCCAAAGGCCCAATGGGCAAATATTTGGAAGGAAAAATATGCTAGCTCCTGGCAAACTAGTGATCTCATAAGAATGTCAGGAAATATAAAGAGCTCATACATCTGGAACAAAGCCTGGGAAAATAGAAGTCTAGTACAAGAAAATAGTTTCTGGGAAATCAAAGAAAGAGATCTAGCTCTTTTCTAGGAAGACAAGTGGCAACAAGAACTGATTCTGTTAAAACATGACTTCTTTGACCTTAAGCAGGGGATAGTTACCCAAGAATTAATTAAGGTAAAGGACTTCTAGGATCAAACTCATCATACAAAAAAGTGGAGAATCTGGAGAAACATTGATTGCGGAAATAACAATCCCCTAAAAACAAAAGCATAGGCACTCATGAAAATGGTGGAACAAAGGAAGATCTTAGAAGCAGGGGGGGCAAGACCAACTAAGATGGGGTAATAATAAAGAGGGCACCTTCAATCTTAAGGAAGCAAAAGGTATTCTCCTAGCGCTGGACCCCCAGGTTTCAGACAAAAACTGGCAGAATCTATGGAGGCACCAAGGGTGGATGAAAATCAAACTCTTTATGTGGTTGGTGCATCACAAGAAAATCTTGACTTGGGATAATATTAGGAAGAGGGGTGTCCTAAGGCCTTAGAAGCCAGCTCTGTGAAGCTTAAGAGGAAACAATGGAACATATAGTCAATAGCTACATTTTCACCTCCTGGTTATGGGACATATTTGCCACTATCTTTCAACAAACTGACTGGGACAGAGGGAGTATCATCAATACCCTCAATAATTGGAGAAGAAATTTTTTGGATCATGATTTTCTCAGCTCAGCTTGGGCCCTAACACCAAGCTTCATCATATGGAACATTTGGAAAGAGAGGAACAAAATAATATTTAAGGATGAAAAGAATCCTCCACACCACTTGTATGAGCTGATCCTAAAACAGCTGAAGGAGACAATGGGAACCACTGTTCGTAACTACCCTAAAGATCCTCCCTCATAAACCAATTTAAAAATTCTCAGGCAGCTGGGTATGCAGGGGCTCAATCCTCAAGGCCTAGACAGGGAGGTTATCTCAATGGATACGGAGAAGGATTTCTAGCACCCTCGCCCAGAAGGATATTTGAAATACAACATTGACAGGGCTTCAAAAGGAAACCCGGGAATTGATGGGTATGGAGGAGTCTTAAGGGATGAAGAGGGATGCATTATCGTCATCTTCCACTGCCACTTAGGAAGAGCCACCAACAACATGGCTGAACTAATGGCTTTGGAGCAATGCCTAGAATTGCTGAGTCAAGACAACTGCTCGAATGTGATAATAGAAGCGGACTTTGAGTTAATTATCAACTCGGTGAAAAGAATTAGTAGTGGAATAGCACCGGAGAAAGTCTCCAAACACTAGAAATTAATCCGAGTTTTCCAAAGAATTCAGGGTCATCTCCAAGGCCTATGCACAGTCAGTTTCAACCATGTTCGCAGAAAGGCCAATAAACTGGCGGATCTTCTTGCCAACCAAGGTGTCAGATGTAAAGAAGATAGGGTTTCTAATGAGTGGCAGGAGCTGTGCCAGAGTAGACTGAGAGCTCTTTGTTTCAATCTAGTGGAAGAAGATAGGGTCATGTTCAGAAACAAAGCCATGGAAGCGAGCTCGAAATGATTATCCTTTGTATGCATCAAAAGTATCTGGAAAACTGCTTTTGGGTGAGGGGCAAACCACAATTGGCCATTGAAAACCCCATAGTTAGATAATCGGATATCACAGTTCATCTGATAGTCAATCAGTGGGGAGACTCTCATCTTTACTTGGTTCCAGGTTTAGTCAAAGAGAAAATGAATGCAAGAGATGATTCCAGTCTTTCTGACAGTAGGATTATTCAAAATTTTGGCCTCCGGGCAGTACTGCCGCTTCCTTGGCGGTTTTTGGCTGATCACACCGCTCGCAAGCGGAAAATGGTTTTTGCAATTTTGTAGCGATTCTATTCTGCTTCCAACACGTGGCAGGGAGGTGGATTCATATACCGCCCTCCATCGCACACTATTGTTCGATTTTCTTGTTCGATGTGAAATCAATCTCATCCGTTGGATTTCGTAGTGTGGATCAACGATCATGATCGATTGTGCTGTTTAGTGGGGCATGACCATTAAACTCCGAGCATCTTTGCTGGATGATCTCCTCCTTGGTCATTGGATTGGGTGCAGAGATGGATGACTCAGATTCTAGGGGCTTTTCGAGGGGTTGGGGGGCGAAAGATTCCACGGGTTTTTCTTTTTCTTCTAAACTCAAGATACAAACATGGTTTGTATTCCTTGGGTTCGGAGGTTTTCTTTGTAAGGCAAGAAATTTTTCCTTAGGTGGCTAGTTTTTTGTTTTTTCTGATTCCTTGGCGTCGGGTAGACATTTGTATATATTGTAAACTAAGTTTTGGCTTAATGAAATAGAAGGATCGACACTTGCTTTAGCAAAAAAAAGAAACAATGTGTCTCACAGAAGCAACAAGGTTGGGGAAATTAACTGAGAATAAAGGAGGTCTGATCTGAATAAAGGTGAGCTCTACTGATCATAAGTATGACATACTTAGTAAAACCTCAAGTCTAAAAGGAACAAGAATATTAATAAATGAAGACCTCATCCCAGAAGATCAAGCAGAATTAAGAAAGGAGGTTCAAAAGGTAAAAGAAGCTAGGAAGGAAGGAAAATGGGCAATAATCAGAAATAGAAAAGCCTTTATTCGAGATAGAAACCAAAAAGATAGTAATAAATAGAAATTCAACATGCTCTGGATTCTTTCTTGGAATCTCGGGGTTTTCCATGGAACAAAGGACCCAAGCTAAGTTGGATCTCAAACGATGTTGATATTATTTTGCTTGTTGAAACTTGGGAGCACAAAGAATCTAAGGTCCCTAACAAGATGGCTTTACGCTATGGTCTACCTGGAACAAGTGATCCTCCTGTAAAGGCATTGGGGGGATAGCTTATTACATTAAGAAGAACATCTCCCCCCATGCTAGGATTTATAAAAACGACCCTTACAACCAATATAGTTGGATAGAGATCACTGACATTAATAATAAAAAGACCTACATAGCAATATGTTATTCTCCCCCCATCAATTCTAAATTCTATAAGAAGAAGAATCTAGATAAAAATAGTCCTTACAATGGTTTAGAGAATGGTTTTTCTAGCCTTAGGAATGAAGGTAATATGCTTTTAATAGGTGACTTTAATGCTCGAACTTCAAGCAACCAAGCTATTATTCTAAGCAATCATTCCAACCCTAATCCTCTTTGGTTAGACGAAGACCCTACTCTGGCTAGTAGGTACAAAAGGAGCTCTGAAGACCTCGGGGAGAATTTGTTTGGGTCGGAGCTAGTCAAACTCTGTAGTGCTCAGGATCTCATAATTTGCAACGGTCTAAAGAAGTGGCCCAACTCTAGCCAGATGACCTGCATCCATGGGCTTGGTAGCAGCATGGTAGACTATGTTATTTCCGATCTCCCTTTATACAATGAAATAATAAGTTTTGACATCTTAAACGACCACGAGCCTGACTCTGATCATGGTCCTTTACTTATAACTCTCAATTTTGTCATGCATAGAGATCCCATAGAAAATAATCCTTATAGCCAAAAGAACTTAATATTTGATAGAAATAAAAATGATCTCTTTCTAAATGAATTAAAAATAATTTGCTTCCTTTATCTAGTATAGACAACATAAAAGACCTCTATCATAATTTTACTACAACCCTCTCATATTCTATTAACAAGTTCTCAATTGAAGTTTCAAATAATAAAAGAAATAGCAAAACCAACCCATGGTATGACAAAGATTTTAAAAATGTAAGGAGAGAAATTAAGAAGTTGTTGATGAATATCTTAAAATAGGCAAGATAAAAATACACAAAGCCCTAACTAAAAGGAAAAAGAGGCAGTACATTCGTAAAATACAATAGAATCTTTTACACCTCTCTAAGGTAGCTCCTAAGAAATTTTGAAGGCAGATTTTGAATAGGAAAACTAAATATAATAATAAAATTGCTTTACACAATTGGAATTCCTATCTCAAAAAGCTTTATGAATCTCCAAATGTCATGGATAACTTTGAAACCCTGCTCACAACGAAAGAAGTTTTCTCATTAGAAGACATTGATTTTGGGGTTAACTGCCTGGAAAATGGGAAAGCTAAAGACATTGAAGGTTACCAGGCAGAAATCTTAAAAATTGGAGGTCCTGTCCTCATCCCCCACATCCACAAGCTTTTTAATCAAGCAGTCAAGTAAGGGTTCCCTAAATCATGGACTGAGAGCCTCATTATCCCTATTTTTAAAAGTGGGGATACAAATAACCCCTCTAATTATCGGACAATTATGATCAGCCCTCTCTTAGTCAAGTTATATGGTATTATTTTGGAAAATAAGTTGATCATATGGCTTAAAAGTGAAGGTAAGCGGGCTAATGGCCAAGCGGGTTTTAGAAGGCATCACTCAACAACAGACCACCTCGTTACGCTTAGGATCATTGTGGAAGAATGTCGTAATGATAAATCCAACCTATTTTGTTGCTTTATGGGCTTTAGAAAGGCTTTCAATACGGTTCCTAGAAACAACCTTTGGAATAGATTAGAGGAGCTAAAGGTTCCGTTCAAGTGAGAGATACCGCTATAAGGTTATACGAGAATGTAATTGCCAAGCTAAAAAGAAATGGGGGGTGGTCGAAAGATACTAAATGTAATATCAGAGTTAAACAAGGTTGCCCCCTCTCCCCTACCCTATTTGACATTTACATCGACAAGCTTGAAGGTTATTTAGAGGAAGCAGAAAGGGCTGGCACAATCTTAGCTGGGATAGTCATCATCTTTCTTCTCTATGCTGACGATATTGTTCTTCTCGCAAGGTGCCCATCTGATCTTGATAAGAAACTTAGGCTTCTTAATGATTTCTGCTCTACCATGGGTATGACTGTTAACATTGACAAAACAAAAGTTATGATTATCAAATCCAAGAAGGACAGTTACGCTAATTTTATGTATGACAATAATAACTTGGAGGAATTGTATTCTTACAAGTACCTAGGAATTGATTTTCATCACAAGCTCAACTAGAACTATAGCATTGAGAAAAGGATTAATGGGGGGTGGAAAGCTTATTTTGGTCTTGAAAATAATTGTAAAATGGCAAACCTCGTAATGTGGGATAAAAAGAAGTTCCTCTTCGAAAATTTAGTTACTCATGTTATCTTATATGGATGTGAGGTCTGGGGTTGCAACATCTCTAAAGAATCCTGGAGAAAGATTGAGCAAATCCAGAAGCGTTTTATAACGTATAACCTGAAAATTAAAAGCAATACACCCTATCCTATTCTCCTTATAGAAGTAGTTCTTTCCCCTATCGAGAGCCTAGCTATGAGTAAACTTCTGGTGTACAAGCACAAACTCAATAACATAGGAGATCATAGACTTCCTAAGCTAGCTTTAAAATCCATCCAAAACCACCTAAGGCTCAAGTGGGGGTGGTATAAAGACACGAGGGCCTGGTTAAACCATTGGGAGATCAACGAGAATGATGCATTGCAAAACATTAATAACATTAAAAATATTATTACTTCTAAGTTCAAAGAAAAAATGTGGTGTGAGAAATATTTAGCAGCTAAAAGAAAATTAAGTTATTATAAGAAGGTCATCAACCCCACCCTAGAAGATGAAAAGTATCTCTCTGTTTTAACTAGCTCAAAGAAGAAAATTAATCTAGCAAAGATTATAACGAACTCTCATGAGCTCCATAGTGAAACAGGTCATTGGACAATTCCTAAAACAACATGGATGGAAAGGATCTGTTATCTCTGTGAGAATAGGAACATCGAGGACGAAAACCACTTCCTCTTAGAGTGCCCCACGTACAACCACATTAGATCTTAGTTTCATAATCTCTGTCACAATACTAACCTTCCTAGACTTTTATGATGTCAAAATTATAGTGAGCTCGGGAGGCTTCTCTCCAAGCATTTTGAGCGTAGGAATAAAATCTTAAATCAAACTAAATAATTTTTTTCTTTAGGTCTGATAGACCAAAGTTTGGTCTCAGTGGACGTTAACCATCATCATCATCATCATCATAAATATAAATTATTTAAAATAGTTTTTTTTGTAATTTTCTTAGTTTTTTTATCAGTGCTTTTAATAGTTTTTTTTTTTTTTTTTTTTTTTTTTTTTTTTTTTTTTTTTTTTTTTACATTTTGCATATTATTATTTAATTTTTACAGTTTTTTTAAAAAATGCTTTTTTTTTTCAAAATTTTTTATCGTTTACAAGATATATTTTTTTACCTTTTTTAGTGTTTTTTTTGTCTTTTTTATAACATATTTTTATATTTGTGTTTTTTTTTTTTTAAGTAATCAACATTTAAAAAAAAGAGTTTTAAGACAACTAGAAAATTTGTTAAGTAACAACATTGGAAAAACAATTGGACATAAAAAAATTTAAATTGTCAAAAATTTTAACATTTAAAAAAAATATCCACACTTAATACATTAGAAAATATAAAGTGTCAAAAATAAACCCTCTAAAAAAAGGGGTTGATGCTGCATCAACACCTTTCAAAATCAACATGAAAATCACTAACATTTAAAAACAAATTCTTATATTTGATACATAAGAAAATTTAAAGTATCAAAAATATGCTCCGAAAAAAAAAATGTATTATGAATCAGTGCTTTTCAAAAGCAGATGATTTTTTTGCTACCTCAAAAAAACGAGTAATCATATCAGTTCTCGTTACAAAGTTTACATTGTTTCAGAGGGGCCTTTCAGAAACCTGCAAGCCCTTTCAAGATGAATTTCTTATGGTTAAAAGGGCAGTCCTTAATTGATATGGTTAAATAATAATGGGAGACCTATAACACTCTTTCAGGTGTCTCTACTAGTAAACATTTTGTTGTGAACCTCTGAAAAATAAAACAAAAAAACAAGGTCTAGGTTGCGACAAAGAAGGAAGTGGATAAGGTAGAATTAAATTTCCCTAAGGAAAAAATCAATGCAATGGCCAATAATGATCATGAGGGTTAAGATTCAAAGGAACCCCCTATTTTTCATAGTTTACAATGTATTCTCCCACCTTTATTGATCCATCTTTTTTGCCTCCTACCATGGACTGCCCTCCCAATGCCTCTATCAGAGTTGTCCTCGTGTCCTCTCCATTAACAGCTCGGGCGTTGAAGGGCCTTTTGCTTTCCGCCTAGGGATGGAGCCCTGGCTCTCTTGGACCCATTTGGGGCCCATATATTTCCTGACTACTCTCCATAACATATTTCCCAAATATACCCTTGATTTTCGGTCAAGGTTCCTGTTGGGTAATTTAATTGTGCTTTAAATTACTTTACATTACATTGTCAATCCGGGATCATAAACTTGTGAAGTATACGACACAGTATATGCTAGGATTTTAGTTTTAAATTCTAAAAAAAAATTGTAATGAAATAAATTTATACTCTATAAGAACAAATTAAATGACATGAAATTAAATGTTAATCTAGAAAAACATTGAAGAATTAATCTAGGAAAGCATTGAAAAATTAATATGGGAAAACATGTAAACTTTATCTATGAAAGCATGGAAATCTCTAATCTATAAAAGTAGGTAAATTTAATCTATGAGATCTTGTATATTTAATCTACAAAACATTTGAAATCTATTTCTATGAGAGAAAACAACTCTAATCACAAATGAGAATTTAATCTATGAAATCTTGTATATTTAATCTACAAAATATTTGAAATCTATTTCTATGAGAGAAAACAACTCTAATCACAAATGAAAATGTTTTTTTTTTTTTTTTGGTTCTAAGTTAATCTAGGAAAACATTGAAGAACTAATCCAGGAAAGCATTGAAAATTAATCTAGGAAAACATGTAAACTTAATCTATGAAAGCATCGAAATCTCTAATCTATAAAAGTAATAGAGAACACAACTCTAATCACAAATGAGAATTTATTATTATTATTATTATTTATTTTTTGTTAATCTAGAAAAACATTGAAGAACTAATCTAGGAAAGCATTGAAAATTAATCTAGGAAAACATGTAAACTTAATCTATGAAAGCATGGAAATCTCTAATCTATAAAAGTAAGAAAATTTTATTTATGAAATCTTGTATATTTAATCTACAAAACATTTGAAATCTATTTCTATGAGAGAAAACAGCTCTAATCACAAATGAGAATGTCTTTTTTTTTAATGTTAATCTAGAAAAACATTGAAGAATTAATCTAGGAAAGCATTGAAAAATTAATCTAGGAAAACATGTAAACTTAATCTATGAAAACATGGAAATCTCTAATCTATAAAAGTAAGTAAATTTAATCTATGAAATCTTGTATATTTAATCTACAAAACATTTGAAATCTATTTCTATGAGAGAAAGCAACTCTAATCAGAAATAGATTAGAGTTGTTTTCTCTCATAGAAATAGATTTCAAATGTTTTGTAGATTATATATATATATATATATATATATAAGAATTAATCTAGGAAAGCATTGAAAAATTAATCTAGGAAAACATGTAAACTTAATTTATGAAAGCATGTAAATCTCTAGTGTATAAAAGTAAGTAAATTTAATCTATGAAATCTTGTATATTTAATCTACAAAACATTTTAAATCTATTTCTATGAGAGAAAACACCTCTAATCACAAATGAGATTTTTTTTTTCAAATGCTTGATTGCAATATGGAAAAGATTGAAGTGGCAATTAGAAACTTGAAAATAAAGCATCTAAAACAAATAAATAAATCAAATCCTAAGTGATCATTGAAATGTAAATTATTTCTTGATTAAAAAGATTAGAGAATTGTGATGACTTAAAAAACTAGATTGAGTTAAGTTCAAAATGAGTGATCTCTTTCTTAATATGATGGACAGTTCAAATTATTTTTTCTATTGATATATTTGTTGGCCGCAACACGAAATCTGAAAATTTACATTTTAAAGATCCTCAAATATCTCCAAAATCGTGCACTGTTTTAAAGAAATTCTCATATTACAACTAAATTGGCGCATTATGCACAAGACCCATGTTTTAGTTTTTCAAGATCTGTCTCATTTTGGACAGAAATTGTGTCAGAAGTTGGTCGCTCGAAAATTGTTGTTAATCTAAATCACCAACTTTGATAAAGTGTTGAAAGCTCACAATTACAACAATAAACAAAGTGTTATTGCTGATCTACAAAAGAACTAAATTAAAACATAAGAAAACTAATATAAACAACATATATTATGAAACTACATAAATTATTAAACTACATCTTACAACAAAATAAGAATATAAAACTCTAAAATAAATAACGCAAGAACTTATCAAATGTATTTTGCTCCATCATAGTTTGGAATTATGCTCCAAGAGTTCCTCCCTTTGAATGGAGAAGACACTCCTATTTATACAAAAAATAAGATAACTAATTAATAAATGTAAATCCACAAATATATCATGTGGTTACAACTGTGTTAACATCTAGCAAGTAACATCTCTACATATCCTCTCACAAATATCTAAAATATTTGATAAGAAATCTTATCAAAACTTTCATGATTTTTGTCCATCAAATGTGCTTGAATGATTATCTCAAATATTCCTCAAATCTCTAAGAGTTTGAAGAGGAAATTCGAATTTGAGACTTAAACTCCAAATATGACTTTGTTGGAATCTTCAAATATGCCTACACACATCACAAAACTCATACAACTTCTATATATAAGTGAATACATGTTATTTTTCTAATATTTAACCATAAATTCACTCAAAATACTAAAATAATGTTTTGGAAAATAATAATGATAAACCCCTATATGATCATGAAAATGGTCTTAGTGTAAGGTTATAATATAGTGGAATATGGTTAAAAGTGAATGAAAAAGATGATGAAATATTTGAAATTTTGGAGACCAACCTTTCCTAGGTGTCAATTGGGAATGGTTTCAATTTGGACTTTTTGAGAGGTTTCTAGCTCGGCTTCTCTAGTCACGATAGTATCATATCTGCATATTCCGTTCCTCTTGTGCCTGAAAAACCTAATGTCTCTGAATTTGTACAATTTCCCACTCATGCCCTCATGCTTCCAATATTCCTTCGAGGGTCTCTCAGGGGTTTCCTGTAAACCCTAACTCAGGCTCAAGTGTCAGCCAGAGATCAAATTCAGCCAAATCTAGTAATAAGAGGGTTCATTGTGTTTTTCATAAATAACGACCTCTTGCAGCATTGGCTCTCAATGGAGATTTGCAAATGGAACAAATTGTGTTTCTAGCAAAGTATGCTTTAGTTGGAAGGGTACAAGGTATATCTTTTTCAATTCAGACTCTGAGGACTTGGGTTCGCTTGGAAATTGCTCCTATTGTTCAGAATCCTCTGGGGTGGACTTGTTATTGAATGGATGGATACACCTATACTTTTCGTCCTTTACTGACGCAAAAGCTACTGAAGGAAGGGTATAGCACAAAGATTCATTGTCGGTCATTTTCAAATTTTGGTCCCCATAATTTAAAGCTAAGATCATTCGGATGAGGTGTCAATCTGGGTTCATCTATCGGTCCTACCCCTAGACTATTGGGCAGATGAAATATTTCAGGACTTGGGAAACTGTTTAGGCACCTATTTGGGCCATGACTCATCATATACATCTTACATTATGAATATGGCACAAATCTTGGTTTTGGTGGACCTCAAAGAAGGCCTTCCAGAGGAGATGGATCTTGGGGAAGGGGAAGATAAAATTCAAGAGCTAGACTACGAGGTTGTTCCTTTTAAGTTCCACCCATGCCATTGCTATGGACATCTTGCTATAAAATTCTCGATGGTCCAATATACACTAATGGAGGAGGGTCAACCTTTTTTTATGGATGCAGATTTGCCAAAGGGTCCCCCATCTTCTAGTGGGGAATAAAATGCTCTTGCATAGTACTCGGAGGAATTGGTTTCCATGACAACTGCTCCTCATGTGGACCCTTTGAAAATGGATGGTGTATCTATGGCTAGCATGGTGAGTCTGGGTCTGGGTAACTCTTTTCCTTCCTCTTTTGAATTTCCATGTATAAAACTTGTCAAGGTTAATGAGTAGTTTTCTCATTTCCCTACTTCACTGTCTTCTCGCAACCTAGAATCTGCTCCTCCCTCGAAGCCCTTTGTTTCTCTCTCTCAAGTTGTTTTCCCTCTCTCCTCTGCTTTCGGTGATCTCTCTTCGTGTATTACATCCATGTCCCAATCCCTCTCCTGGTTATCAAGTGAGACCTCATCCTCTTAAGATCTATGCCCTTGTTTTAATGGTCGTTATCAGAAAAATGTTGATCTGGGTCTTGGACAATTCCATCTTTCTTGCCCAGATTCCCAGGGTCAAGGCTTAAAATAAAATCTTGGAAAAGAAAAAGAACGAGAAAAAGTGGATTTTGTTTTTTATCATCGATCTTCTATAACTAGGGTCCTTAGAGCAACTGCCCCTTCTTCCTTTATGTCTCCATGAAAATTATTTCATTCAACTATAGGGGTATGGAAAGTCTTCCCAAAAGACTAGCATTAAAGCAAATTATTGATAAGGAATCTCCTAGATTAATCCTTCTTCAAGAAACTTTGGGGCAAGGCTATCAAATTGTTAAGTGTCTTGTGAAATTACTTCGTGGTTGGCACTTTCAGTGCATTGATGTAGAGGGTCGTTCGACGGGGCTGGTGATTGGATGGTTGGGTCATTGTTTTAATCTTATAAATTCTTAGAGTATGCTCGCGTGTCTCAGTATTAAGCTCCAGTGTGAAGAACTTATTTGTTCCTTTATCCTCCTTCATGTCTATGGTCTGATACAAAACAGGAAACCATTTTGGGAATATTTTTTTAGAAAATATGTTATTAATCCCTTGAATTTAATCATTGGGGGTGATTTTAACATCTCTATGGGAGTTGGGGAATCTTTGGGGGAAGGAAAAATGTTGATCCACTTTCAGACTTTTTTTGCGACTGTTTGCTGGAAAACTCTCGCATTGATGTGGAACCCCAAAAAATTCATCCCGCGTGGCGTAATAAGTGAACTGGCTCAGAATGTATTGCAAAATCTCTAAATCGATTCCTTTTGTAGAGGCCACTGTTGATCATTTTTCATTCACAAAATAATGGGTCAGTTTCGGTGGTATCTCTGACCACTTATCTTTTTGGAGCTCAGAGGGGCCTCCCAAAAACCTGAAAGCCCTTTCAAGATGAATTCCTCATGGTTAAAAGTTCATTCCTTCATCGATATGGTTAAACAACAACGGGAGCCCTACAACCCTCTTTCAGGTGTCTCTATTAGTAAACATTTTGTTGGAAACCTCTAAAAAACCAAACAAAAAACCAAGGTTTGGGTTGCGACAAATAAGGAAGCGGATAAGGTAGAATTAAATTTCCTGGAGGAAAAAATCAGTGCAATGGCCAATAATGATCATGAGGGTTAAGATTTAGACGAATCTAAATCCCTCCTCAACCACCTAGAGAAAAAAGGGAACTTTCGTCTTAATCAAAAGGAAGAAGAATGGAGCCTTCGGAGTGGGGTTGTATGTCTTGATTGTGGGGATAATATTACAAAAAAATTCCATGCATTTGTAAAGGGGCACAAGATGTCTAGCACAATTTGTTCTTTAACTGATCATTTGGGGAGGGAGGTTTCCTCTTTTCCAAAACTAGTCTCCTTGGGTGTTCAACATTTCAAAGAGTTATTCCATACACAAGTGGAGGCCAATGTTGTGGAGATTATCTTAACATCTATTCCTTTTTCCCGTTTCCTAAATGAAGAGGAGAATTAAGATCTATTGGTTGTTATTTTAGAAGACGAACTCAATACTTCCCTTCTAAGATTTCAGAAAGATAAAAGCCTTGGGCTGGACGGATGGGAGTTTGAATTCTTCCTAGGTCTATATGAGATTTTCGGGAATGATCTATTATCAATTATAGAGGAATCTCAATAAGATTGTCATATGCTTCTTTTCTTAAACTCTACCTTTATAACCCTCATTCCAAAAGTTTATCACCCATCGTCCTTTGATGATTTTCGGCCCATCTCACTGTGAAATGCAGTTTACAAAGTCATCATGAAAATTATCACCCTCTACCTCAAGCCTATTATATATAATGTTATCTCCATGGAATAGTTTGGTTTTCTAAAGGGGAGACAAATTTGTGAGGTAATAGGAGTGGCTCAGGAAGGACTCCTCAACTTAAAAACCATGAATTTAAAGAGGGTTGTTTTTAAATTGGATCTATCGAAGGCATATGATTGAGTCATTTGGATTTATTTGAGACTTATTTCAACTCATGTTGGCTTTAGTCTCAACTTTATAACTTGGGTAATGCGTTCCATTCAAATGATCTCATTTATTGTTCCCATTAATGAATCTACTTCACCCTTCTTTCGGGCGCAAAGAGGTCTCAAGCAAGGGTGTCCTCCATCTCCTTTGTTATTTCTATTGGTTGTTGAAGGTCTCATATGACCTATTATAGAAGCAAAATATAGTGGGGAATTTCATGGATGTATGGTGTCTCGTTCTCTTACAATTTCACGTCTCCTCTTTGTTGATGATATCTTAATCTACACCAATGGGGATTTTTGAGAGGTGTCTTGTATTAATAGAATTTTATCCATCTTTGGGAAAGCCACTAGTATGATGATCAACCTCCAAAAATATTTTCTTTTAGTTTCAAATATGGAGGACACCAATATTAAAGAAATTATCAGTCTATTTCTGATGGCTAATATTTAGGAGGGCTAAAATATATGGGATTCCAACTAAAGCCCAATACATACAGAATTACTGATTGGATATGGTTTATTTATAAAATTGAAAAGTATATTAACATTTAGTGAAACAAATGGCTCTCTTGTACAAGATGCCTAGTACTCATAAAAGCAGTGCTTGAGGCTATTCCAGTTTATTGGTCCTCACTCACTTGGATACCAAAAGGAATATTGGAATGCATCAGAAGGAGCTGCTATAAATTCCTATGTTCGGGCTCTAATCAACACTTTTCTCTTCCATGGGTGGGATGGGACAAAATTGATTTTCCTTAAGCCATGGGGGGATGGGGATTGAAGAATATATTTTTTTTCACATGCCCTTGCTGCCAAGAGTGGATTGTGTTGCGTCATCACTACTCAAAGTATATGAACCTCTATGGTCATTAACAAATACATTCCCCCTCTCTTTGTGGAATATTGGGTGCCAGGATGACAAGTCACAACACAATATCTCAATTATCTGGCGGGTTGTCTTAAACACTTTTGAAACTATTCGAAGAGGGCTTGTTTGGAGAGTTGGTTCTGGTGTTCAAGTTCATTTGGGCATGGATCCATGGTTGATTTCAAACCTTGATCATATTCTCCTTGAACCATTGATTAGTTTTTTGAGGGATCGTGGCATTTCCCAATTAGCTCATATTTTGGATCCAAATTCTTCTTCCATTTGGAATCATGGATTGAATCGACCGAGATGTTAGATTTTCTGGGGCATTTTTCTTAACAATGGGAAATTTACATTTCTTCTCTTCATAGAGGTCATGTCGATTTGAATGACCATGAGGACAAATTGATTTGGTCAGGTGCAAAAAGTGGTCTATACTCTTCGAAATATGGCTACAATTATATTGTTGCTGACAAATTCCAATTATCCCTCAGTGGTGGTGGTCATGTGTTTGGAATGCTAAATGTCCCTCAAAAGCTACACTTCTTATGTGGTGTATTATGAGGGGGAAGGTCCCACGAGGGAGGTTTTAAAAAGGTGATTTTCCATCAACCTTGGATGGTGCATACTATGTCAATGTGAGGATGAATTCATTGATCACTTGTTCCTCAAATGCTATTTTATTCAAAATATTTGGGACCATTGTAAATCTTGAGAACCACAAATTGGTTGTTGGATGGGCCTTTCAATTGAAAATGCCTAGCAACAATGGTTTTCCTTTCCAAATTCCCAAACTTTCAAGGCTCTCCCTCTCATTATTTGCTAGGGCACATGGATAACCCATAACCATGTAGTTTTTCAAAATCTCCCATCATATCCTAGGCTAATTGTTTCCTAGGCTATGACTATACACAATCACTTTCCACAAGAGAAAGATGCTCGTGGGGATTGTATCCTTGAGGATATACATCCTGATTGTTCTTTTCCTTGGGCATTTTTTGATGGGGCTTCAACTGGTGAGGGTGCCTCGTGTGGAGATGGTTTCATTTTACATGTATCTTCAAAAATCTCATTTCAAGTCTCCATCGGTTTGGGTTCTAGCACAATTTTTTTTGTTGAGCTTCAAGCATGTCATCTACTTCTAGGTTTTTCCATTAAATTGGTGCATCTCTACTTCAACTATATTGTGACTCAAAACATGTGTTCAACTAGTTAAATGGGATTCAAAATTGCAAGAATTTCTTTTTAAGTTTGATTTTGGATGAAGTAGTTAGATTGAAGAATATGCTTACTCTATTCACATGTAATGATATATACAGGGATCTAAACCAGCCTACCAACAAGCTCTCAAAAGTTGCAATTCATCAGGAAAAAGATGGTTGCCTCATAAAGAATTTCACAATGTTGTTCCCTTTTGTATCGAATTTCAGTGTACGAGCTTCCAAATCGACTGGCAACCACCATGATTGGTCTTTTAATGTTTTATTCTATTAGCATATATGTCGAATTTTTGTGTATTTTGTATTTTATAACGTAGTTATATGCTACAGATGGACTTTCACTAATATATATTACTTATGTTGAACAATATGCCACACTCCTTTAAGTAGATTTATAGTTATTCTATGCTTTTCACAAGCTAATTTAGTTTCCATTTGTGCCCATTATAGAATGAATATGACAGACATGGTTTTATGGACGAGTAGTTGTTATGCATACACACACAATGTTGTGTTAACAAAAAGTATTTTTTGTTATATTTTAATAAAAATTACGGGTTTTTTCTACGGGGAAAAAGGAAAAGCCTTAGGGTAGCTCAATTGGGAAGTGCCATAAAAATGAAGTATTATATATGAAGACATTTAAGGTTCAAATCCCCCCTAACTTACCTGTGTCAGCGGAAGGGGCATATTTGGGAACCTAAAAGTTATAGTGGTAGTGGTCGAAATCGACCCTGTGTCACACAAGTACAAAACTAGCCCAATTGCTAATTCCTCTAGTGTGTGTGTGTGTGTAATTTGATTTTTTTTTTTTAAATATTTTTTTGGTAATTTTTGAATTTTTAAGGGTCAAATTTACTTATTTTTTAATTATATTTATTTATTTTTTTAAATTAGTGTTTTTCATTATTTTTTAGAATAAAAAGTTTATTTTTTAATTTATTTCCCCTCTTAAAAAAAACACCACTTTTAGATTCACTCTCAACTTTATGTTTTTTCTCAATGATACCAATTTAAGGTTCTAATGTCAATTAATTGGTAATTTTAACTCCAAAAATAAAATAAAAGTAAAGTTAGAAAACTATGAAAAAACACTTAAAAAACAAACATTTCAATAAAAATAGAAAGGTAGAAAAACTTAAAATGGTGAGTTTTAGGATTTTTCACAGTCATGACATTCGGTCTTTAATGTCATGGTTGAAAAATGTTTAAATTTTAACCCTAAAACACTGCTTTTGTATTTCAATATGTTTTTTCATGTTTTTTGTAGTATATTCGGTATTTTTTTTCATGTTTTTTTTTGTAGTATATTCGATATTTAATGATATTTGGTATTTAATGTCATGATTGAAAAATGTTTGAATTTTAATCATGCAACAAAAAAATAGGTGAGTCCATCACCACTTTTGCATTTAAGTGTGTTTTTCCATCTCTTTCATAATCTTGATATTTGATTTTTAATGCCATGGTTAAAAAATGTTGGAATTTTAACCTTGAAATGAAAAAAGAGTGATGTTGAATCACCACTTTTTAAAATTACCATGAAAATCATGATTTGATGCAACCTCCAAAAAACGAGAACTTGATAAAGTTCTTGTTAAGTTGGTAACATTGTCACTCCAAAAATTACACAAAAGGCATGGGGAGCAAAGGATCCCTTAGCATTCACAACCATACATCCACAATATTAAAGAGAGATCCTTTGTCTATGGAAAGAGGAAGTGCACTAGATCAAAGACTTTAGCTTACCTAGCAAAGGATATGGCCACACAAAGAACTGACACACTTACATCCCAATGAATAGGAAGATACATGTATATGCGTCCAAAAGTAATCTTAAAAAGAAGAAATGTAACACTAGAATTTGTTATAGGAGGTCGTTATGTTGGATGGTTCCCTTGGCAATATTAAGGTTTTTAAGAGGCAGTTGAACATGTTTGGAAGTCTCTTAGCTTTCCTAGAGGAAGGAAAACTAATCAAGGAAGGTAGTAAAACAATTACTAGAAGATGAATATAGGGGTGGCAATTATAGCTTATTGGCATTACAAAGCTTTAAACCCTGATAAGTTGAGGTCACTGAAGTGGAAAGGCTAAGGATTTATAAGAGATCAATACAACTGAGGAGTAATAACAACACTAATCTTTGTTAGAGAGTGAATAACTTACACTTCTAATAATTCCTAGGTATAAAAAGAGCCAAACAAAGGTTATTTCTTATCCATTTTCCTAGATAAGTTTCCAAAGTAAAATATGTGTTATTAAAATGTTAATGATCTATTTCTTCAACATTATTTTGTAAACTAGTAGAACTATTTTATTAATATTGTTTAGCAAATCAAAATAATACTAGTGTTTTTCAAAAGCCAAAAAAAGGAGTCATATGTTTGTTCCAAGCTATTCTATGTTTTTTCTAAAACTATAATCAACTTATAAACATAACAATATGGTAGAAAAAGACTCATCAAAATCGATGGCATATAACATAGTTCAAGCTAGAATATATTTCTAGCAATAACATGGAATAAACTTTTCTTAATGTATGTCATAAAAACTTAAAAAGATAACAAGAATGGCAAGGTAACACTTATTCATTAGGATCGGAGTCTAAGACTACATAGACGAGGTTTTGGTTGGTATTAGCAGATGACTATAAAGATTGGATATTAAGCTCCTTGATTTCAGTGTCGTCCCACTATTTCCATATATACTTAAGAACTTTTACCAATGCTTTGTATTTTTAGCTAGGAAACCCATATTCTCAATAATGGCCTTATGGTCAATACTTTGCTCCTCAATTTTCTGAGCCATAATGGATTTGGTTTGCTAATACACATATATTTGTCATTGATATTTCATGTCTTAGCTTCTATAAAAGACAATATCAAGTATCCAATTGATAAGTCCAACATTGATATCCTCAAAAGAGGTGTTTACCCTTTTCTCTGAAACTTTATGCTCTAGTTTGTCCACCTCGACTCTGATGTGTTGTGGAAATTGCCTATGAAATCTCAAGGTTGCTTCCCTTGCTTCAATTTACCCTTGGTTAGCTTATTAGAGTTGTCACCTTTGCTATATTTCCTATAATTCTTAGGTTTTGCCTTTTAGTTGGTCTGAAGTGCCTTTCCCTCCTCCATTTTCACTTTCCCTTTATCCATCTTATCATCCATGCTTAGAAATTAAGTTAGAAAACAATTGTTTTCTTTAACATCAAAGACCCTTACTTATATTTGTTCATTATACCTTCTATATAATTGAAGCATTATATATCTTAGATTTTTAAACACTAAAACCAATGCAACCCCACCCTCCTCACATTAGAGCCCCAACCTAACTATACAAAAACACAAGGTAATAGAAAAAATTATTAAAAAAAAAACAATAATTAAATCGATCATAAACACAAGCATAAAAAACTAACCTAACTATACAAAAACACAAAATAATAGAAAAAATTATTAAAAAAAACAATAATTAAATCGATCATAAACACAAGCATAAAAAACTAACTTATTTTACAACCCTATTTCATACTCACTAAAATCATAAAATTAAAACAAAAGCATTATTTATTTAAAAGATAAAATTAATGAAAAACCACTGAAATAAAACTGATAAAACAAGTTTCAAACCACCCCTCATCTTATTCTCATCCCTCCTGCACACAACATCAATGGCCAAAATCTACAACTATCCATTAAGAGGATAGGTGTGAGAACTTTCATACGGTGTATGAAATTTTATCATCATACCATTAAAATACCATATATAAAGTTGATGCAAGGGAAACCATCCTAAATATCATTTTGAGTCAAAAGGGGAATAAGTCAAAATATCCCTTATATCAGATAATCAATGTTGTTAGTGCCCTGCCACAACATATTTTTTTCAGCGCACATGAATGATCACAATTATAATAATATCTATTTTAAGTTTATAGTCAATTGATGTATAAGATTCACGAATTTATTTTCGTGCAACGATTGTTAAGTCTATAAAAACATACATATTCTATTTTTTTGGTTTTGAACTCAATCTCTTAAAAAAATACATACTCTTAACTATTAAAAAAATATATACTCTTAACTATTAAGCCCACTCTTACATAATAAAAAAACAAAGTCATATAACATATTCCCATCGTCCATAACCTTTGAAGGTATTCCACCACAAAAATTCAATAATTAGATTTCAGTTTTCAATACAGTGAAAATGAAAGGTCCTACAAAATTATATATACATATCAACAGCATATTAGTATGACGATTCATTTTACTGGTTCTATAAAAATAGTTTAGTATTTCATGACATGCAGGAACAAGCGGACTTGAGGCCGAGAGAAGCGGAATGCTTCGCAAGATGCAGGAAGCAGGAAAATTTCAGCTTTCACAGTCTTCCGCGAGATCCTTTTAGCCCTTTTTGGCCATGGCAGTTCACCCAGGAGCCTTGACCCATTTGCCAGTTGCAGCCAGGGAGTTGGCTTGGCAAAGCAAGAGAAGGGCCTTCTGGGCTTCCTCTATATTCTCGTCTTTTCCAGCCCAGGGCACAAGAGCACACTGTTGAAACTCTCTGCTGAAACAGAATGACAGATTCCAGGGTTTGGCCGCATCCATTTTATTTAATAGATTCAAATTCAGGATCGCATCATCCTTGCTTTGCCCCAGCGGGTCAAAAAACACGGCCGGAACAGAGACCGGAACGGTTCGCTGCAATGCCTGGAGAGTGTACCCGACGACGAGGTGGGGGTTTGGACAAGCTTCGGGTCCATCAGATCCGGGCAGAATCATCGTGGCCATTACTAAAAGAGCCTCTGGCAGAACCCGGCGGTCGTTCAAAGACTTGAAAAGGGCCGCCGAAAATATCTCCGTCGCGTCGGCGCATTGCTGAATGTCAAAGGCGTAGCCCTCTCGAAGGATCTCGAGTTTCAGAATCGGAACCAGCCCGTTTCTCTGGCAGATCATGGCAAACCTAGCCAGGCTCTCAGCGTTCTCTTGGACCGCCACACGCGATGGCTCCCCCCGGTTGATCTTAATTACGGCCCTGCACTGAGCGCACCTGGCGCCGGCCTTGTAATACCTCTGGCACCGCCGGGTCAGGCCATCCAGCTCTTCTGTGAGGGTCCTCGCGATTCGAACCGTGGCCGTCTCCATCCGGATTCCTGGAACGACCCCACCAACTCTCAGAATGTCGAGAAACAGGTTTCCGCTTAGGGATCGCAGGGTTAGAGTTTCGTCGTGGAGAATGGCAGCGCTCAGATAATTTTGAGCTCCTTCCGTTGCGAAGAGGATCTCGCGGAAAATCTGGCGATTGTATTCCGTGTTCTCTACGCTTATGCTGTGCAGTACTCTGCCTATCTCATGCGTGCTCATGTCAGCCATTAAAATTCCCTTTCCAGTGGCGGATATCAAATTTACTGTATCGATCAACTCGTCTGCAAAATTCAGCGGAATGAAATCAGGTTTGTGACATGATGAACAGCGGAATGAAATCAGGTATGGGACATGATGAACAGTAAAGAAAATTAATTCAATAGCATTGTATTAGCCAGACATCAAATTGGAATTGGTGTAAGATATGGTCTGTGAAATAAAAGATTTATTTCTGGATTCTCTTTTGATTTTTAAAATTTACAAAACATCAAATTGATTTTTAAAATATACAAAACATTAAATTGATGTATAAGATTTCTAGTTTATGAGATAAAGATTCATCTCAGGAACAACTATTTAATTGTTAAAATTTGAACTTGTGATCTTTAAAAACAAAAAAACATAAAAATATCATGTATAAGATCTCTAATTTGTAAGATCATAATCATGAATAAAACAGAATTTAATTGTTCAAATTTACAAAAGCTGTTAGATTTAAATTTATGACTTTTAAAAGCCAAGATCTCTGGTTTGTGAGATCAAGATCATCTATGAAACAGTCATAAGACCTTTAGATTTTAATTATGACCTTTAAAAGCCAAAACACATGTGCTTAATTATTAAACCTACCAAATTCCACATTCTCTTAAACTTAATTTACAGAGGTGTTAAACTAAAGGCCATTGGATTTGAACTGATAACCTTTCAGAACAAAACACACAGTCTTTAATCATTAACCCTACCAAATAATTACCTGTAAAAGGACCAACATAAGCCGCCATTGCACTGCAATTCAAGCATTGTGGATCTCCGAATTGAAGCTCAAATTTCTCGCTCCCATTTCGTCTCCGTTTTCGTTTAAATAGAGACGACCGGTTATGTGTGTGTGGTATAAATAGAGACAACAGCTTGTGGTTGTGGGGTAGGGGAATCGAACCCAAATTTTTCGGTCAAATACTGGAAAGAAAAATCGAGCCCAAGTTTTTCGGTCAAAGATTGGAAAAAAATTCGTAACTCCTGGACAGTTTTGAGTTTCACCGCCAAACAAACTTTGCTCCTTGGGTTTTGGTCATATTAGAGCAGACTCGAAACTGTAAAAATCCGGAATGAGTGGATCTGACAGAGCTTTGCCTGTCATATTTTGTGAGATTCAGCTCCAAGAGCAATTCAACGATGTCAAATTTCAAAGTTGCTCCTTGGGTTTTGGTCATATTAGAGCAGACTCGAAACTGTAAACATCCGGAATGAGTGGACCTGACAGAGCTTTGCCTGTAATATTTTGTGAGATTCAGCTCCATGACCAATTCAACGATGTCAAATTTCAAAGTTGAGTGCATTAATGTATTATCAGAATACCCTTGCAGGTAAATTATCGTTGTAGAAATGGATGTCAACACAAAAATTTAACTACTAGTTTATATTAATATTAATTTTATGAAACTAAATTAATATATTTAGTGTTTTTCAGCACGAAAAAAACGAGATTGCTATTCATTAATTATGTGAAATAATAGGACATCATATGACTTATATGATAATCAAAACTTAATAGAGATAGGCCCAATCATAGTCCATGGCTACAAATCCCCATCAAAATGTTCAGAGTAAGAAGAAGGCAATATATGAGTCATCAGTAGAAAAGCAGGATCAATGAATTTAGAGTACCAAGCAGAATAGTGAAATCACAGAACAGGGGCAGATTGGAGGAGAGGAGTGAGAGAGTTAGGTACTCAGCATATTGAAACCCTGAATATGGTGAATCTTGTATCCCACTGTTATGCTCATCTTCTAGACCTCGTGATGAGAAGCTAGGCCTTTTTTTGATAAAGTATCAACAACTTTGTTTTTTCTCTATCAATGTGGGTGATCGAATAGTCCTTTTGGTAATTTCTTATTGATTCTATTCTGTTCAACCACCCCAAAAGGTTGAGGTTATTTATGACGTGAATAGACCGAACATGGTCGATTATAACCTTTGAATCCCTGAATATTTGTAGATCTTGGATGTCAAGATAGTCACAAAAGGTGAGAAGACCTGTCAGCGCCATAACCTTACTTTGTTATTCGATTCTTTACCTCCATTCCAAAAAATTTCGATATACTGACCCTCCATAGGGATAATATAGACTCCACATGCACAACAAACATTTTGGGCCACCCCATCAAAAAAGGCCCGTGGGATGCCCGAGGGATTCAGAGAGATTGCCTTCTTTCCGTCCATTCTCATGATATTTTTGGAGAAAAGACGAGCATTGAACTAAGAGAGAATGGATTCATAGACATAAACATAATTTTCCATCGTGGAATGAAAGATGGCCCTATTTCACCATTTCCATATGGCCCATATGGACAACAAGGGAATAGGTCTCCAATCTTTTTGCATATTACCCCACCATTCAAAAGCTTCCTTAATGGAGGGGAAAGAGATCCTGCTACAGCCGAAATGGACAGCCAATTTTTGCCATATCGTTTTTGATTGAGGACAGAGCAGGAAGATATGAAGGTTGTTTTCTTTATTTGACTTGCACAAAGGACAAATGGCAGGCCCATTCCAGTTCTTTTTTTGGAGATTATCCCATATTAGGTTCTTATTGTGAAAGACAAGCCACGCAAAAATGATGATCTTGAGAGGGCAACCTGTTTTCCAAAAGGAGGAAGGGAAGATGTTATTTAGTTGATTGTGGCCTGCGAGATGAAGCTGAAGATAGATATCTTTAGTATATACAGTCGATCTTCCCCCATATACCTTCCATATTAGCTTGTCCTCTGCCTATGTTCCTCATAGCCCTATTGATCTGGTTCCATTGGAGAGCCATCTCATCATTGAGATCCAGCTCCAACGCCGACTTCCATATAGGGATAGATCCTGCCCATCTTAGAATAACCTTGTTCCAAAAAAAGATCCCTCTTTGTTGCAAGGCCCATAGTCACTGTTGTGAAATGGATATTTCCATATCACCTCCCGCAATGGAATCTAATCCAATAATGATCTTTTTTCCCGACTAGAAACTCCATATCAGATTTTGGAGAAAAAATGCTCGATTTTTCGAAAACTTCTCCAAATTGTAGAACCCTAAGTGGATCCAATAGTGCCTTGCCTATACCAGAAAGTTATGTCTTTGTTATCCATATACTTAGATTTGATGGCCTTGCTCCAAAGACAATCTCCTAATATTGTTTTCCATAGGGATTTACAAAGGAGGGCCTTGCGAAACAGGTTTAGGTCCATAATGCCCTAGCCCCCCATATTTTTTGGATGAGACAACATTGAGAGTTTAGAAAGGTAGAATTTTTTTCTTTGTTTCCACCCCAAATAAAATTAGCAATCAAAGTGTTAAGTTTATTGATAATGGTTGCAGGAATAAAGAAAAGATGAGCCCAGTAAACCATTAATTGTACCAGAACAACTTGGGTTAAAATCACTCTCCTAGCGATAGACATGCATTTGAATTCCCATCCGGCTATTCTTCTGAAAAACTATCTTGAATCCACATCCAATTAGCTGAGGAGTAGCCCATAGGTTTTAGATGATAACCCAGATATTTCAGACCCTCATTGAGAGGTATAGCTTTTATATTGAAGAGCTGGGAGAGGGAAGAAATGCGATCATCGTGAACATTCTCCAGATGGAAAGACGATTTGTCATCATTAATACACATCCCCGTAGCCTTTTGGAACTTTCCCAAAATGTCATGCAAACAGGTCCATGAGACTTTACAAAGCATCTTCGATAGAAGGATGTCGTCAATAAACAAATTATGAGAAATGGAAATGTCTCGGTTGATAGCCAAAGGTCTACATCTCTTTTCATGAACTGCCCTTTTAATGTGAAGACTTAAAAAGTCCATGACCAAGATAAAAGTTAGGGGGGACAAAGAACAACCTTGTCGCAAGCCTCTCGCAGCAGAGAATTATGAGAACCGCATAGTTAACATCTATGGTACAGGCCATAATCCACTTAGAACTTTTGCCATTTAGGCCGATATTAGAAAGGAGACACCGAAGGAATCCCCAATCAATACAATCGTATGTTTTTTTGAGATCTATTTTTAATAATGCAGCGTCAATCTTCCTGGCATGCATAGAATGGAGGCATTCCTGGTTGAGTGCAACCGCCTCCAAAATGTTCTGATCTTTAAGGAAACCATGTTGTTCAGGCGTCAAGTGAATTGATAAAATATTTTTCATCTTAGCAGCAATGATTTTGGATATTATCTTATAAAGAACGTTTCATAGGGAGATGGGCCTGAAGTCCGTGAATGATAGGGAGCTCTTCCTTTTACGGATTAAAGCAATGAATGTGGAAGATATAATGCGGCTAATAGAACCATTAATCCTAGAATCCTCAACCATTTTCAGAAGGTCAGACTTGAACAGTGCGAAAAAGTGTATGAAGAAATCTATAGTCCACCCATCTGGCCTAGGACATTTGTCCTTTTGGAAAGATTTCATGGTTGACAAAAGTTCATTCTCAGTTACCTCAGGGTAAAGAAGATCATTCTGATCTTCATCAAACATGGTTGGATATGGCTCGATTCCCCATATGATGTCATCAATATCACTACCCCCGTTCCTGATGTATGCCTTCTGAAAATATTTAACTGCTTCCCTAGAGATCTCTTACTGTGACATGAGTGAGAATCCCTACTCATTTTTTATCTCCCAAATTGAATTTGCCTCCCTTCGTTTATTTGCAAATCTGCGAAAAAAATTAGTATTTTTGTCACATTTTTGGAGCCATATGGCTCTACTCTTTAATCTCTAGGAAGCCTCTTCGATTGCTAGAATTTTTTTTATTATTTTTATTTATTTATTTTTATTTGTTTTCTAGATTCCATATTTGAGCACACATTTCCAGAGACATACAGGGGGCCTTGAAGTAGATTGGTAATTTTTCCAGCTTTTTGTTTATCTCCTTCAGAGCCACCCTGTTGGATTTCGTCTTTTCGCGCTGCCATCTTTTAACCCCTTTCTGGAGGATCGGCAGACGATCCAAGAATGAATGGGAGATTTCCGGATGATCCTCAGAGGAAGGATATAGCCATGAATCTCGGATCAATTTATTGAGATGTTCATCCTCAAGCCACACTCGATTGAATTTGAAGATAACCATTCCTGTGACTAATGAGATTCCATTGCATGGAGATAGGTCCGTGGTTCAAAATGAAACTTGGAATAATCTTAATCGATGGGATTCCAAATCGATCAATCAATTTGTCATGAATGAGGAATCGATCAAGTCTCTTAGCAAGATAAGCATTGTTCAATCTCCCGTTGTCCCAAGTAGGGCCCATTTTGATAGGATGAATGTCAAAAAAGTTGTGCTAAAGAATAGCATCTCTAATCAGACCACCCACCTGATCATTTTTTCTACCCCTTCCCCATATTTTGTCATTACATAGTGTGCAATTTAAATTTCCCCGATCAAAAGAGAGTCAAGATCCAGAAGTTCAGAAGATAGAAAACGATCCTAGAAGGGAAATTGATCTTTGTATGGAGCATAGACATTTAAGATGTAAACAGGTCCCGGAGAACCCCTAATGTAGGCAAGAAGGAGAATACCAGCGAAGCAATTGAAAGCTACCGCTGAGATCCAAGTTGGATCCCATAATACCACCAGACCACCAGATAGACCAGCAGCGCTCGTCGCTGCCATATGCCATGATGGGAACATACGTCTGAAATAAGATATTGATTCGTGGCATTCATACATAGTCTCTTGTATCGGGAGAATCTTTGGATTAGAAGATCGGAAAAGTTCCTTGAGAGCCAAAAATTTTGGGTCCGTCCCAAGACCCCGAATATTCATTGAGAGTATATTAATCATTTGGACACAACCCCAAGCATGCATGCTCTAAGCGGCCCCTTTTCAGTGATTTCCTTATCAGCAATTTCAGAAATAGGGATGTCTACCAAGGATAGGTCCCAAATTGATAAATCCTGCCTACCCTTCCCGCCCCTAAAGTGTCTGCTTCCCCTATTCTGTTTTTTCCTTACTGTAATATTCCTCGCTGAGGTCGGGTTGATAATAGGGGATGGACATTGATTTGGCTTATGGACAGTCAGATGGTGAAGTTTAAGGGATTCATGTTTAAAAAGGAGATCCAGATCACATTCAAAAGAATTTATAGGGGAAGATTCAAGAGAATTTAGAGGTATAATTGAGATACAAGGAGCTTTACCTTTAGGGTTAACAATGGATTTTGAAGAAATGGATAGGGTAGACAAAGGGGGGGAGATGAGATGCTGTGATATGGAGGTATATGATTTTGGGGAGATTGAGGGGATGAAGATATATATGTGATGTGAGAGGCGGATGGGATATCCGGGAGGGATGGGGGAAAGAGGGAGGAGATGGAATAGCTTTATTCGGACCAGGTTCAGGGGGCAAAGGGATGACAAAGAAATGGGTTTCCTTTCAGAAGGGGAAATGTGAGACGGAACCGGGGTCTTTTTCTTTGAAGAAGATCTGTGAACGCTGCAATTCTCCAATTTAGGGCTATGATTATGGCGGATGAGCTAAAGAGATTGAGATCTCTTTAGAGATAGATTTGATGATCGCCTCAGAGAAATCCCACATGGAGAATAGAGATGGGCCATCCCAAAATCGGGATCACGATAAATACCTTGATTCATATAGCAATTCTGATCATCACCAACTTCCCTCGAGAGATTAGCAGGGATATTTTCAAAATGATTCTTCCCCTTATGTCTGCCACCAAGACGGCGGGGACAGTGTATTTTCTTTCAGGTGGCCAATTTTGTGGCATACTGAGCATCTGAATGGAACACCCCAATAATCCAGCCTCTGTTGGATATTGGACACTCCCCATGAAAGGTCTATATGCTTAGGGAATCCCCCCCGTATTCTTTTTCAATAAGTACCCAAGCAACTCGTTTGTCCTTGGCTTCGAGACATTTAGGATCAACAAAGATAAATCACCCAATTGCATTTCCAATATCAACAAGTCTCCTTAATCCATAGTTCAATGGGAAGACCCGGAAGTTTAACCCAGATAAAATTGTTTGAAGGGGTGCTACGGAGGAGA
Source organism: Pinus taeda (assembly GCA_000404065.3). Classification (NCBI taxonomy): domain Eukaryota; kingdom Viridiplantae; phylum Streptophyta; class Pinopsida; order Pinales; family Pinaceae; genus Pinus; species Pinus taeda. The sequence continues at coordinate 91,794 of APFE030079665.1, read as the reverse complement.
TTGAAGCCAATGTACCATTTATGCAAAGCGAGAAAGCTTTTTTCATGAACCCACGGGATAGCCAAGATAAACTCCAAATCTCGGACACTCAGAAAGTGGGAACTCTACCAATTATTCATGAGTCTAACGATAGTCAGAATATACCCCAATAAGGATGATCATTTAGAACCAATCCAAGATCTCATTTGGGCGTCCTCCATTGCAGGGAAATGCCAACGTCCTACTAGAGCACGCTTTTGAAGGCTAGCAACCCTGTCAAATAGAAAGGTGTTGTCCAAGTTTATAGCAGCAGGAGGAGGGGAAGATTTCACAGGGTGCTGATTCTTTCGATGCGGTGGGACGCTAGGGCCGCCACCTTGAGGATCCTGGTCGAAGATAGAAATATGGGGAAATAATTCATTAGCCAGGGAGGATGTCCAATTGGCATCGACCCTGCCAAAGTTCTTCTCTGCTCTATGGTGGCCCGCACCATGGCTGATGCGACGGACGTGTCAAACAAAGTTTCCATTGAATGATGACAATAACAATACTAAATGAGGAAAAGACAAATATCCCAAAAAGATAGAAGGAAAGGACAAGAAATCTCCCGAAAGCAAATGGAATGAACCGTTCGGTTGTTAGGAAGTCATTTAGTCAATACCAATTAAAGGAGCAACAGGGTAGACGAATGTGCGAAAGGTACGAAAGATAAGACTCCAAGCATTATATGAGAATGACGGCCTACGAAAACATCAAATAACGGATACCGAATCTAGGGATCATCCAAAAGTTCCCACCCAAATAGAGCATAAACTTCTTGGAAGCTCCACAACTGATAATCGAAAAGGAAGGATGAACGTCAAAACGAAAGAAAGTACAGGGAAGACTTCAATGACGACGACACACATTCAATGGAAAAAGGAAAAAATCTTGCTCCATCTTACGTCATGGCATTCAGACGACTGGAAGTTATCAGTCAAAATATCTTAGAACAGAAAAACCAGGAGAGACCGAGGGAAGAAGAAGGAGCTAACTAGGGAGAATTAAGAATTGCTCGGGAAAATAATGCAACAACAATAGCAATATTTGCATATACACCACCATGGCCCAATCTTAAAGCGGAAGTTAGAGTAAGGTTTTGAGATAACAATATATTGCTTCAAATTAATAAAAGGATCCCATAACCAATTAAGGAGAAATGACCAGAACATATGAGCCCAGCAATAAGAAAGACATGAATCGGATATTAAAGCTGATACAATAATCAGCTTGATAGACGATAGAGGCGAAACCTATGTTCTTCTAAAGCATTAAAGCTTAAAACATGTATCCCTAGATATAAAACCACTGAGATAAATATGATAGAGATGTCTAATTTTCAAATCCTTTATAGTCCTTTAAGTAACAACAGACACCAGACCTTTTATATCTTAATACAACATGAACCAGTGAAAATGCTTATCAACCTAAAAAACATAATTTCTGATGAAAAGGGAGACCAATGGTTACTGACCTTATAATCTGAGCAACCTTTGAGAGCAAGAGCGTCGTAGAGTCCTCATACACAGACCATCACTACGCTGTCGAAACAGAAAGAAGACCTGCCCAAATAAGGAGAGAGATCTACTACGAGGAAAGAGGAGATTCTGGGACGCAAATAGAGAACGCAGACGAAACCTCCCCGTGTAGAGCGCACAGAGGAGAGAAGGCCGAAGAGACGAAATCGTGCACGGAGGAGAAAGAGACGGTTAAATAAGTGATGAAAACAAACGATGGAGGCAGCACGTCACAGTCCAAGAGTCAACACAACCAAACACATGCTAGCATGTGATCCTACAAAAGGACAAGTGGAGAGGCTGTAATGTGGAGGATAGAGCAGTAGCTCGACATGCTATGGAGAAATACCTTAATTGTCAAGCAATGATAGTATTGGGCTAACGCTGGTCGGAAAACTGTAACGTGGCTTATGCTCGGAAAGCAAATGAGAGTTACTGCAACATCAAACATGGATAGGAGTAGATGCATGTGCAGACGATGGCATTGGTTGAAAGAAGCTGCAAAGAATTCCATTGGTTGACTTCCATCACGGCACTGCCCGACGCTCTTGCTCTCCAAATTAATGTATTTATTGTTACAACCACTTTAAAAATATTAATGTTGTTGATATAGCCAAACACTTCATAAATATAACAAAAAAATATTGCAACACAAAGAATGTTCTAGCAATGTACACATTTACTTGATTAAGCATATATAAAAACATCATGGATCAATTTTAACTTGAGAAAAAAAGAAAAAGAATTACACATCTTATTGTAAAATGGGTCATTTTGCTAAATAAAATTTATCTATATATTAATTTCTCCATCTAATTAGAATTTGAACTTATTAGAATTGGAATAACCTCAAATCCCTACGAAATTGGTGGGCGGGGAGCCATGTGACAAGAATCTAATTTCACGTGAGGAAAAAAATTACATTATTGTCAAATGGACAATTTTGCTAAATAAAATTTGCATATATATTAATTTCTCATCTAATTAGAATATGAACTTATTAGAATTGCAATAATCACAAATCCCTAAGAAATTGGTGGGAAGGGAGCCCAATCTAATTTTTTAAATGTATTAAAAAATCAATACAACCTAACAAACTCTGTAACACACTACAACCACTGTAACACACTACAACCGTTGATAAGCATTTCAAACATATATTGAGCATATTCCATTGAGAATCAATCTAGGCCTTCAATTTAAAAAAAAAAAAATTAAGAAAGTGGTGGGAACAGAGCCACTTAGAACTGATCTAATTTTTTAAATGTATTAAAAATCAATGCAACCTAAACCTTCAATTAAAAAAAAGAGTCAAAAGATCTTTATCCACCTTTAAATCAAAATAAAAAATGTTTAACAAATACACATAAATCATTTCATACAAATTAATTAAAAAATAATATAGTTATTGCATATTAATAAAAAATTAATAAAGTGAATGCGACCATCTTTTCATAAATAATACAGTTAATGCACATTAATTAAAAAAAATTAATAAAGTGATTGTGACCATATTTCCATTATAATATTTATGTTTTATTTGGATTGATTGGTTATTTATTTTTGTTTAATGGATGTAAAGGTTGTTTAATTTAAGTTCATGCTTATTGTTCGATTAAATTGCACACAATACTCTAAAACTCGCAATCTCAATAAAATAATATATTAATGCAAGATGTATAAAAAAATTTAATAAAATGATTGTTATAATTTTTATTAATATATGTTTATGTTTTATTTATGTTATGCATATTTTTTAACTGATATGAAGTGTTACTTAAATCTATGAAAAAGTTAATTTCAATTTTTGTTTTTTCCCTATGTATTTTATTTCTTTTAATTGTTTTAAATTGTATTTTGTTTAGTTGTAGTTGATCAATATTGTATAGATCGAATCGATTTATTTAATTTCTTTTCTTGGTATTTATATTTTGGTTAGGGTATTTTTTTTCTTTTAATTGGTTTATTATCAGTTTTGTTTTAGTTTATTGATCAATATTGTATAGATCACATTTATTATAATTCTTTTTTTAGTTTAATTTTGTTAGGTATTTTGATTGAATTATATTTATAAGTGAATGAGTTCTTAAAATTTCAATTTAATTAGTAATAGTAAGGATTTAATTTTCAAGGTGGTTTTTTAGTAATTTTTTTCTATGAACTTTGAATCTAAGATTTTATGGGAACTAAATTTCATGTAAACCAATTGTCTATATTTATATTTCATAGGTTGAAGGTTAGGTTGAGACAGGGTTGGAATTTAGATTCTTTATTACCTGTCAAATAATTTTTTTTTTGATGTTTTGGGTATTTATGTTGGCCGTTAAGGAACGTTATGTCTAAAATTTTGCTCTTCAATCAAAATGTTTTGATAATAAATCGACCCTTCATCAATAAAGGTTTAATTAAAAAAATACTTTTCAATCACACCACTGTGTTAATTTTTTCTCACATATTTATAATAAGAAAAAAACAACATGACCATGACTAAATGATTTGTTGAATCATAAAGGTTGTTTTACTCATGGATGGGATCCATAACTCCCAAACCATCGAGATTCAGTGCTTCTCCCAAACACATATACAAAAATTATGAGTAAATCTAGAAATCTATTTTACTCACACCCAACTCATTGTTATTGCAATCAATCTACTCCTATTTTAATTTCTCAATTTGGATTTCTATTAGATAATTTAAATGTTACAATTTCAATGAAAACAAATAGATTTATTTCACCAAATAAACAAAAAACTTCAAAAAAAAAATTCCATCTTAAAAACTTTGGAGTTGACCAAAAACTCTCCTCCACAATGCCCATCCTCTCCACCATCATAATATCACGAAATCTAGATAAAGTTCAATTTTAATAAACCCAATAAACTTAATTTATTTAAATATAAACAACATAAATTTAATTTATTTAAATAAAAACAAATATTATAATATAAATTCCAAATATTACGGTACTTAATTATTAATCACTCAATATAATATATTACTGCTATCAAATATATACCTATAACTTTAAATAACATACACCTATAATTTTAAATAACATGAAATTAATTTATTTGAATAAAAACAAATATTAGAGAATTCCAAATATTACTGCACTTCTTATACCTATAACTTTAAATAACATACACCTATAACTTTAAATAACATGAAATTAATTATTTCAATAAAAACAAATATTAGAGAATTCCAAATATTATTGCACTTCTTTATAAGACTGTTTGAGAGGGTAGTAATGACGTTTTTGCAAAAAAGTGAACAGTAAAAAATACATTTTAGAACTTTGAAAGCCCATCACAAAAAACGGCTTTTTAAAATTTTTAAACGTGAAATACGGTCAAAATGCCTTGTGATGGGCATTTTGCCCGTCAAATTCCAACCCTGGGTTGAGATTTCTCTCAATAGTTATGTCTTTTTGATCATTTTAATTAAATTAATTAAATTAATTAATAAAAAAAATGTCACATAAACATGTACTATATCCACATGATATTTTTTGGGCATTTGGTATTAGTAATTCATGGAGTTGGCCCATGGTGTTGTAACAAAGTTTATATGGTGAAGGTGGAGCAAATCTACATGATTAAGAATCTTATTGCATGTTTTAAATGCATATATGTTTAATTCATATATTATTTTGGAGTAGTCTTTAAGTGCAATTTTTTAGAGTTTCAAGTAGAGGTTTTGTCGGAGTCCAATGATAAATGTGGCCAAATCTTGATTTGTGTTGTTTAAATTGGTTTTTTGACTATATATATGAATTCAACACCCTAAAAAACCCTTGGGACACATTGATTGTGAAGAGTACACTTGTCAAACTTGTGATTTCAATGAGTCCCTGTTGGATTCTAGACAAATTAAATCAGAAAATAAACTGTAAAACTTTATAAAAAGTCATACCTAAGGACTACTCATATTATTTTTGTATAATTAACAATAAAAAATAAAGTTATAATTTAGTTGATTTTATGATTGTTTTATAATTTTTACAACTTGAAATGTATAATAGATAAGTGTTTTGATGCATATCGATGTTTACCAGCCATTTAATTTATGTTGCTATGCTAGTACGTAATTGTTATAACTTTTATATAGAAGAAAAGCCTATCATAACCCAGTTGTCAAACCAACAGTGAGGACAACTATCAGTAGTTGCTATCCGTGAATGTAGGCTAACTCATCAACATTATTCAAGGAAAACCATGACATCTAGAATTACCTATTAGTGGTCCATAAGGGGTCATGCTTCCACTCCATCCAAATGCCTTTGGGTCTTAAGTCGTTAACATGTTTCCTTACGTCTAAGGAAGACAAGCTCTTAGCCAAGCAAAAGTAGCTTTAAGGCATATTCCAAGCTCAATGTCATTGTTAGAAATTATAAACACCAAAAAAAAATGTATACAAAAATATATATCAAACTGTTGACCTTGTGAGAATATGCTTGAAATCTACTTATTTCAGTTATAGAGAGGACATTTATGAACAAACAGATGACATTGCTATGGGTTCTCCACTCTCCCATGTGTTCGCAAATATTTTCGTGGCATCCTTTGAGGAGAATTCCATCAACTCTTTTTCTCTAAAGCCCAATCATTGAAGAAGATTTGTGGATACTACTCTTTTTATTTGACCTTACGGTATAGAAAATCTTCAGGAATTCTTGGACCATATGAATAACCAAATGGCCAACATTAAATTCACTATGGAATTGGAAAAAGATTGGGGAACTACCTTTCCTTGACAAGATGGCAGATTAGCTCATAAGGTATATTGTAAGAAAACCCACACTGATAAATATATTTAAGAGAACTCTCACCATCACCCTTCACAAAAAATTGGTGTAATAAACACCCTTGTTATTAGAGCCAAGAGAATATGTGACGATGATCACTTAAATAACAAACTTGAAAATGTCAACTAGGTTTTCAAAAGTCATGGGTACAATGAAAAATTTTACTAAGAAGACCATACAAAATTATTTAAATAACAATAAGCTTAAAAATAAAGAAGACTTCATAAAAATGATCAAACTTCCATATATCAAGCGTACCACCGACAAAATTGTCAGTATCCTCAACAAAAATCAAATTAGGGTTGTCTTCTCTCCTCCTAATATCTTACAAAAAATGTTGGACCATTCTAAAGACCAAATTGATCCTAAAAGAAACAAAGAGGTCTATTTGATCCCTTATGGATGTGGAAAAGTTTACATTGGAGAAATTTGTCACTCAATCCTTGATAGGCTTAAAGAGCATTGTGTTGATATTATTCATGATAGATCTAAGAATTTTACTTTAGATGAACACTCAAAAATAACCAAACGCTACATATGCTTCAAGAATGCCAAAGTTATAGCTTCTATTAATCATTATTCTAAAAGAAAAATTAGAGAAACCTTAGAGATAGAAAAAATCCCTAACAACTTTAATCGTGATGATGAGTGGAAACTAAGATAGTCTTGGTCCCCATTATTAATCACATTAGTACTAATCAAATTTAATATTCTACATTACATTATTTTAATTATTTTTACATTAAATAATTATGGTTATTAATTATTATTAATCTACCTTATTATTAATCATAATAAATTAACCACTTTACTAATCAATGTAATTAATTATTATTCATTTTAATAATTATTATAATTATTTAACATTATTATTATTCTTTAACTAATTAGAGTAATTATTAATATTTTATTAATTAACTACATTATTTTAATTATATCAATTGTATTATGATTAATTGATTAATTCATATTAATGTTTATTATTAAATTAACATGTATTAATCTTTATCAATTAACTACATTACCAATCATTTTTTGAATCAATCTTATATATTATTCAAAACAAGCTAACATAAATTCTTTTGCACATCTAAGGTAATTATTATTTACATATGGCAACTAATTAAATAAAAAATTAGGATTTTTCTGTAGTTCTCCTGATGATGGGTTGTGATAATTAGCTCGACACATTGATAAGAAAATCTAACACGTAGGGCTCCAAACTCCCTCTGATGCAAACCTACGAAAACACAAAATTATTAAAGATATATCAAGTTATATTTAACCACTTTCCGCATCCTCATTGTTTATGGCGCTACCTTACTTAATGTCCTTATCAAGTCACTTATTGAAATCAGTGTTAAAGTGTTTACACAGTGTACAATCCATAAATACATGGAATTTCCCAAGGGTTTACCTCAATAATTTCCATTGGAAAATAAATAACGGAAATATTTTACTGTAAAAGATCATTTAGGAAAACCAATAGTAATTGCTCAAGATTTATTACAAATGGAAGCTTTACACATTGTACAAAGAGTGCATATAATATCACACCTTAGCTTTGCTTTCTATTGGTAAGGGGCACGAGGGAGACTTCCACAACTAGTGAGGGAAATGAGCCATTGGTTAGAAAAGTAATTGTACTATCCTAAAGGGGAACTTGGGAAGAAAGAGGAAGGTTTATTGAATACTTGTAGATTAATCCACATAATAAACAACAATCGTTAAATCAATTCAGCACACATCCAATATTATCCATAGCTAAGCAACGAATTAGTTCATTAACTTAGTATGTAATTAAAACAACATATACCATAAACCTAATTGAAATAGTCTAGATACATGTACGAAGAAGTGTTGGCTCATTGAGATAATGATTAAAAGTGAAAGATCCCAAGTACACTATTACATAGATAAAACATTGTATCTAATAATGGAACATGAAGCCAAAACTTATTTCTCCAAAGAATGATCTATCTCCTATATCTTATAAGAGAAGCCAAGGTTAGACCTATAGAATCCAAGCCCTCCAAAAATCCCTTTTCTTGAGTTATGAGGAACCATTTATAACAAGTAACAATGACCTTTGAGCTTCCAAATGACTCTTTTTCTTCTATGACTATTCATATGCTATACATGACTAATTATATTCCAATATTTGGCTATTCACATTCCACATGTGTCCCTTGGGCTTCATTACATACCATTTATTACATAAGACAAATTACAAATGAGATGACGACTATATACGACAAAATGATAATGGGACAAGGACTCATCAAATTGATAAGTCATTTGCTTCTACATGGAGCTCATTTGTAATGTAAGTGTGTCATGCTCTTAACTTCGTTGAGATGTCTTTGACCCGAAATGGCAAGACTCCAATGTAGCACATCTTTACCTCTAGTGCCTCTGTCAATATGTTCTTGGAGGTTGATTGTACATTATTCCATAGCCATGAAAGTTAGATATGAGCTTTGATCGGTGCAATGGCGTATTGCCGAATAATGTCTTTGGTTACCTCCAAGCCTTCTTATTTCATTGTTTGCTTAATCTGCTTGATATATTGCTTGATCTCCTAGAAGATGACTTATCTACCCCTAATCGTTTCAAGTGTTCCTATTTTGGGCATCCCATGCTTTTGTTTTAGAGACTCAAAACCATTATGCAGCTGGTTATAGGAAACAATAGTACTAACTAACTGTGCTCCAAGATGCAAGCAATTTTGTAGGTGGAGTATCAACTAAACTTTGTCCATTTATGTGGCAATCATGTATTTCTTTTCCAAATGTTGCGGAGCATATGAATACTTAGTATCCCACTCTTGAATTTGTTTGACAACTTTGTTTGCTACTTTCAGGAGCTTTACCACTTCTTGTGGTTTCTTCTGGATACTAATGAGTGGAGCCACCACATGGTGTATAAATATCATCTCATCATATAGTTGTGCCATGGTATCCTCCATTGGGCCCAATTCTTCCTGCATGGATGACTTCCATTCTACGGTGCTAAAAATTTTTGATGGCAACCATTGATTCTTCGGCGCAAGATGTTCCGCCTTTTGTTTCACCATAACAAGTTCTCTTCTGAGCATGGAATTCTCACTCAACATGTACTCATCATTATCCTCTGTCATTGTAGTGAATGGAACATTTTCCACCACGACTTCCCTAAAATTCCTTCTGGAGTTGGAAGTAATCACCTTCTCCATATCAACTGAGACTAGATTTTGAGGATCACTGAGAAAGTATCTATGTATCTATTTCATTGTCCTCTTCTTAAGTTAATCGAACGTTACACTACACATATCCATGACTTTGTCCGCTGGTGGAAGTGTGATACCCATTTCCCCAAATGGAATATGACCACGTGTAAGCAGAGGTTCCTCTTGAGTTCCTCGTTGTTCATCCATGGGTTTGATGATATCTTCTTCCTTAGACACTTCTTCTTCAATATCCTAACTCGATTTCTCTTCTTCCAGTGTTTATGTTGCTTCCTCCTCTTGGGACTGCCTTTATTCTTCTTCTTCTCTTATTCTTCTTCTCTTCTTCTTCTTACTTCTAGAGCAACTCATCTTGCTTCCACTTCTCCCCTTCTTCTTTTGCTTCTCTCCTTTCCTGCTCTGTTTGAATAGATCTTGTGTTTAAAGGATTGAATTTCCATTTCTTGTTGCTCTCACCTATAGATTCATACCTAATCCTTTTCTTAGGAGATAATTTCATTACTTGAGGGGTTATCTCTTCCTCATCATGTACTTGCAAGTCTTAAGTTGGTGGATCGTGTGGTGAACTAGTATCCATCCCTAGATGTGCCTTCATGTTTGCGTTGTACGAGTTCTTTATCTTCTCATCTTTTGTTGTAGACATTTATGAGTACCACGTATTGTGACCAATCCTTTCACAGTGTTGCTTGACTGCTTGCCTATGATCATATCCATGAAGATCTTTAGTGGCAAAGTGCAAGCGGTCCAACTCTTGTATCTCTACTATTATCACTTTATGGCTCTTTAACTCATATAATCTGATCCTCAATGGAAATATGGGTAAAACGACTTTCTTCCTCATGTGAAGAATTCCTGACAATCCCTTATCCAACTGATTTTCCACTTCTTGCATGACCACCTTATTGGTCACATATCGTGGCATAAGATGAGGGGATATATGAAAACCAAAAAATCTGATGTATGTAACCCTCAGGCGCTGCAAACTAGTATGTGATATCTTGGAGTGACTCCTTCACTTGATCGATCATGCAAGGAGGATAAATCTCGAATATAATTTGAAAGATCACTGCAAAGAAGTGCTCAACCAATTTTTCATACATGCCTCTGAAGCTTAATTTTGATAACACTCTGCAATGGAAATAAACTGGGAACTTCTCCCTAGAGGTCTAGTTCCAATTCATTCCCAGGAATGCATACTATGCACATATTCCATCTAAGAGAAATGCAGACATGTAGAATTCTAGTGCCTAGTTTTCCCTTAAAGATGCTTTTACCTGCCCCACCTGATGCTGCAACTCATATGATAATATATCTTCCCAATTGAAAGCTCGGCTACATTTCACCACCATATTGAGTGTATATATCCAATCCCCCTTGAACACCTCAGCATTTTTGTGCCCATAAAACCAACAATACATGGCTATCAAATACTCATATACATCTCTGAGAATATTTGTTGAATAGATTGCAAATGGGTGATGGTGAAATGTAGCAAGCTCTTATGACCATGATTTGATAATGTCACTTATGTCGAGGTTGGACCATCTCGTGTAAAAACTGTCATTTTCATATTTAGTGGGCTTGAGTATCGTATAATATGTTTTCATGTCTTCACCATAATAGGTGGTGAGTTAATCACTAGTCTAACTGCGAAGCACAAGATGAGAGTCATCCATATGTGTAATGATCCATTCAATCACCTATGCACATGGCATGATCGGGAATCTGCATGTGATCTTATGCATCCTAGACTTCTTGATGTTGATGTACGCATGCATATATTCTAAGTTCTCAATAAACTTTTCCTGCATGAATGTATTATATATCTTGCTCCATGTGACCTCTATAGTCTTATCAACAAAGCACTAGGTGTCTACATATATGGGAATATTTGGATTTGTAACTTCGACAGGTTCATATGTGCTTTCTTCTGAGTGTTCTTTGTGGTCCATTTTAGGAGGTGGCATGGCTCCAGTAGATGGTGACAAAGTGACAATACTTGTAGAAAAAACACTTGTTTGTGGCAACACACTCATAATGAAAATATTAGCTTAAAGAAACCTACTTATGCGGAGATACTTGTAAATCACATACAAAGATCCATCACATGTAACTGGATACGAAAATATATGGACGAAAACACAAAATAATGTGCATGCATGATAAAATGGGCATGCAAACTAGGACAATGCACTTTCAAAGCACGAAGGAGTATAAGGGGTCATTCAATGCTTTGTAGTGCGCTCATGTGCTTAAGCAAGTGAAAGGAAACCTCAAGGGTGCACTAGCGCACTCTGAAGGGTCGAAGGGGTGAGTTATTGGGTTTTCGGGCCTTCACCATGCACTCAAGGAGAAAGGGAGGGTGCACTATTGCACTCTGAAGAGACGAAGTAATGGGTTGACCAGCCTTTAGGCCTTCACAATGTGCTCATGCGCTCAAAGCAAAGGAGGATGCACTATCATACTCCAAAGATTTGAAGGAAGATGCTCATGCACTTAAGGGAGGGCTCATTTCTTCATGGTGAACAAGTGCGCTCAAGAGGAAAACTTGATCATTTTGGGCGTAGTTTTCGAGATTGATCGGGCTTCGAGCTCAAGAAGTGCTATCTACCTAATGGAAGCTCAGAAACAAGTTTAAACAACAGTATTTTATGATTAAGATGAGGAGAAGAAAGATCTACAAGGTTATATAGATGTTGTCACATTCACAGTGGAATATGAAAGGGTTGAATAATGGGTTGTCACATTCACACTTGCAGCATAAAGGTTGAGTATAAACGCCAGCAAACAAACTAAAATTCGAAGGAATGACAACAAGAAAACCAAGAATGACAGTTAAATCATGAAAGACAATGAAAATATTCGACATGCAATACTTACTTGTAGCGTTGGTTGATGAAGAGTCCCTTCATTCCCAGTTGTGTGCCCAAATTAGATGGAATGATTAATTGAGTTGATTTAAAAAATTTAACATGAAAAATTGATTCATGCTGAGCACCACTTGTCGATGAGTGAAAGGATTATTTAAGGGGAGGTAAGTGGGCTCCTATTTTCTTGGAGTGTGCCCACATGCAACAAGTTGCTCATGCATGCACCCTGGAAGAGCCCATTTCTTTGGAGTGCGCTCAAACAGGACGCACTTGCTCAACATGAAGGAGTGCACTCAAGGAGGGCACACTTCTTCAGCTCGAAGGAGTGTGATCAAGTTGGTTGCATGTCTTCACCAACTTGGAGTGCACTTTTTCTTTTCTAAGTGATTTTCTCACCTTTTTTTCGTTTTTCTGTGCTTTTGAGTGTGTGCATGGTGAGAAGGCAAGGTTCTAAGTCAAGATAAGTGATGAGTTCACCCAACCATGGACTAACTAACTCAAGCACTTCTAATGGTTGAGTGACGATGCTTAGGAAACATTGAATTAGGAGGGTGCAACACTAGGAGAAAATAAAAGAATAGAAAATCAAACAACATGACGACAAAAAGGAGATTGAAACGACAATTGATGTAGGCTCCAAACTAGATGTAGGAAAAAAATCTGGAGGGGTGTTATCACAATGACAACACTTGGAGACACACTGGGAGAACCCCAGCTTCTCTGATATGGTTTCATTTAAGCGTAGAGTCTCATTTCTCTAGGAAGTATTGATTCATTCAGTGGGTTACCCTAGCTCTCCATTCTTACCTGGTTAAAGATATAGTCTTCCTCGTTCCATTACTACACAACATATAACAAGTCGTATCATTATCTTGTCGATGTAAGTATAGGTAATATAATATGGAGAATTAAAAACAATCAGAGTGTGAATTTTACATCTTTGGTGTTGTTTCGCTGCCAACAGACCTAGACATTACCTTAACGGAGTCGCTTCAGGAACACAAATGTTGCTTCACTGCCAACGAGCCTAGATAGTACCCTGACAAAGTCGTTTGCTTCACCTCCTTATGTAGGAGCCTTTCTCTTATTTCACCCTTTTTATTTTTCTTTCTTTTTCATAGGACTGTGTGTAGGCACTTATTATTTTTCATTGCACAGAAGAGGGATCCTGACTTATTGAGAGAAGAAGAGTTTGTTCCTTCAAAGACAGGTTTTAGACCTATGATGCATTGTTCGCTAAAAGTTTTCCCCTTATCTTAATCTACATAGATAGATAAGAAAGAACACATTATTCATAACAGGACCAAGTATAAGAAAGAGAATCCTAAAAATATGTCAGTATCATGGTTTCCTTATAGCTCCCTAGCTAAAGGATCGTATTTTCCATCAAAAAATAATCAACACGAAAGTGATAAACCAATTTGAGGAAGAGGGTAACAGATAAGCCAAGGGTTGTGTGTTACTACAACTTTCGATTCACAAAAGATTAGCCACATCATTTCAAAGTTCAAAATTGACTTTATTCAAAGACAAAGGAAACCAAGATAATAAAATTGAGACATCAAAGATGAAAACACACAATAAGAATATAATTTATCTAACTAAATGCAACCTATCATATCCTAAGCTAAATAGTAAAAGATCAGGTCATGTAAATGGAATTTCCAATGCAACCATAGAATTTGCTCCCAACCTTTGGACCAAAGGATGTGATCATGTAGAACCAAGATAAAAATCAGTGATGTGAACAAGAGGAACCATGCAAACATCTTCTCTGACAAATGGAAACATGAAGTGCATTCACAAGGGTGCTCTTTCAAATAGTAGACTCCACAACAACAATAAATACTAAGCTTGTGACCATTCAAAACTCGACAAAATGGATGCAAGTATAGGCCACGAGACATGGGTCTGGACTGAAAATAATCTTCTAATGAGTCCACAATATGATCATGGAAACAACCCTTAGGGAAACTTAAACAAGAAATACTAAACAAAGACAAACCCTTGCCACAAGTGATATTAAGAGGTTGACCACAATCCATGATGTCGTGCACATGAAATTATTTGATGGACGATGTAAAATATTCATTAAGGTTCTTCCCTATTTCTACATTGTAGATTAGAGATTTGATTGAGATGGGATGCAATGGTGGAAGTTCAATAGTCAAAGTAAATTCCCTCCCCTGGGGGTTGAAAATTTTTGTGTGAAGAAAATAAGCATCCCTTAGGAGAGAGTCAACATCCCATGTGATGACATGAATGATAAAATTATGCAAAATAACCATAAACTGACCGAAATCACAAATGTCGTGGCGGTGATAGGAACTTGACATAACCATCAACATAGGTTGAAGTGTCCTACCCACCTGACTTAACTTTGAATTATGAAAAAACATAGTCAACTTCTTATCAAAACAAGATTCCTTATTTAAATCGCGAGATTCAAAAGAAGATAAAATTTCAATATTAATGCAAAAATATTCAATGATAACCATGTCATCTTTAATTAAATGGAAGTACACCTGAAAGAAAATCTTCGATAATCGCATCAAACTCCATTTGAAATTGTTGCAATACAAATCTTCATGTAAGAACATGTATTCATACATATTACTTGAACAATCATGACCATATAATTCAGAAAAAAAGGAAGTCATCATGGTCATGATCATTCAAGGGTTCAATTTAATCAACTGGTGAAGGATTGACTGATGGAATATCAAGATTAGAAGATGGTTGATTGATAAGATCATATGAATCATCATCAAGGGAAAGATGTGAAATAAAAATCAATTCTTCATCAGCAAATTGATCTTCCGATTTAATGATTGATTGAGGTTTGAAACATGGATCATCAAAAGGATGAGGACAAGGAACAAAAGGTAGGTCCAGTTCTTCCTCAGAGTGCTGAAATTATTTTGGATCGGGAGGACATAATGAACTATATTCAAAATATTTCCTTGACATTTTGACCATGAAACGAAACTTCTCATCCAATAATTGTTAGTCCACGTCCTCATGTGGAAATTCATAACAAAGATGAAGGAATCGATCAGTAGAATGTTCAAGCGATTCATTCAATTCCATTCTAAGTTGATCAATCTTAGGAAGAAAATATTGATATTCATAGTTGTCGAAAACACGATGAAGTTCATTAACTAATTGCTTGAAACATGAAATAGAAGCAATGGGTAGACAATAGCACCATTGATTTGCATGACCACAACCACGTGAGGATTTCTTCGAATTAAACACCACTTGAAAAACAAAATTGAACGAATTCAACTATATAATAAAGGATTGTTACTGTACCCTTGTCATCGAATTTAGAATGTGACAAGTTATGTAGAAATTCCATGGGGATTGAAATATCTAAATCTTTGGAAAAAAATCTTGGGATTATGATATGGGATGAAGCCATTAAAGGTAAAATATTCAAACAGACTTCACAGGATTAGCTTGTCATCTGGTCCTCATTCTAGCGCCAAAGATGTTGACAATGTTGGATGTCTCCAACATTGTAAGGGGATCTCCCCAATGTGAAGTCCCAATGAGACCTCACACCATTTGGTGTAGGAGTCCCATGCGGTCATACAGTCTGAACACCGTTAAAAAGGTTTAAAGGTATGCCTTGGTTACAATCCATCACAAGAGAACACAACACCACTTTGGGGCAGAAAGAATGTGAGCTTTGTGAGACACCCAATTTAAGGTGTACGAGGGAGACTTCCATGGCTAGTTAAAGAAACGAACCACCGGTTAGAAAAATAATAGTACTATCCTAAAGTGGGGGGCCTAGGAAGAAAGAGAAAGGCTTGTTGAATACTTGTAGATTAATTCACATAATAAACAACAATAGTTAAAGCACAACAACACTCATTCAATGATAGCCATAGTTAAGCAATGAATTAGTTCATTAACTTAGTATGTAATTAACACAACATATACCATAAACATAACCAGAATAGTCCAACTACATCTACAATACATGTATGAAGAAGTGTCGGCTTATTGAGATTTTGTTTAAAAGTGCAAGATCCCAAGTACATTGTTACATATGTTAAACACTATATCCAATAGTGGAACATGAACCCACAACTTACTTCTCCAAAGAATGATTTATCTCATATGTCTTACAAGAGGAGCCAAGGCAAGACCTCTAGAATCCAAGCCCTCCAAAAATCCCTTTGCTTGAGTTATGAGGAGCTATTTATAACAAGTAACAATAACCTTTGAGCTTCCTCATGACTCTTTGACTTCTATGTCTATTGATATTCTATACATGACTCATTATATTCCAATATGCGTTTATTCAAATTCCACATGTGTCCCTTGGACTTCATTACATATCATTTATTACATAAGACAAATTACAAATGAGACGACGACTATATAAGACAAAATCATAATGGGACAAAGACTCATCAAGTTGATAAGTCATTTGCTTCTACATGGAGCTCATTTGTAATTTAAGTGCGCCATGTTCTCAACTTCGTTGAGATGTCTTTGACCTGAATTGGAATGTCTCCATTCTAGCGCATTTTTACCTCCAGCGCCTCTGTCAATATGATCTTTGAGGTACTCTGTCCAACGAGTCAAGTACTCGATCACAGTGATAATATATCTCATACCCGTTTTTCCTTTAGGTTTAATAGAGGCTACAAATTCAATCACCCAGTTTTCAAAGGGCTGCAATGATATTTGCAGATTCAAAAGCATCTCGTCCCTCCGTGATGGTTTACCTATTCTTTGACATACATCACAGGCCTTGCAATATGATTTTGAATTGGCCACCACAACCCTATGCGGATAATCTTCTGCACGGTCGCTCCCTACATAATGTCCTCCCGCAACGCCCCATGTGCATCTGTGAGGATACGACTTCTTTCAAATTTAGGTACATACCTTCGTAGTCTCTCATCGTTGTCCATTTTATATAGGTGCCCCACAATGACAGAGAAATATGTCGCTCACACCACTAGTTCCTTCTTCTGTTGGACAAAGTATTCTTTCGGCGTAGTTCTAGTCGTAAGAAAGTAGATTATATCTTGAAAATGTCCATTCGCTACACGCACAACAAATAGTTGTGCATCAGGTAATCCTTCCTCCAGACTCATAGGTTCCTCTCTTGTCTCAATGCATGATAGGTGATCTGGTCCTGCGTTCAATCATCCAGGTTTCACAACAACTTCAAAATCATATTCTTGGAACAATAACAACCATCTGCATATGTGGCCCCCCAACACAGGCTTATTGACCAAGTATTTCAACGCGGAATGATCTGTATACATTTTGAAGTGTCCCCTAGCAAGTAATGTTGATTTTTCTAGAGCGCATACACCATAGCCATTCCCTCGTGTTCAATGGTGGAATAGTTTTTTTTTTCTGATTTAGACAATATGCGACTTGCGAACGTGATAGGGTGGTCCAAGCCCTCGCCACCATTCTGTGTCAGTATCGCTCCCAGTGTTGTACACGATGCATCAACATGGACATGAAACTCCTTGTCCTAGTTTGAGAAGACCAGGATTGGCACAATGACCATTTTTTCTTTCAATACATCCAGGCTTTTCTTACAGTCATCGTTCCAATAGAACGTGACATCTTTTTTCAATAACTTTTCCATTGGTGCGGTGATCTAGGCATAGCTTTTGATGAACTTCTTGTAGTACCCCGTATGTCCCAGGGTAGCGTGTAGCTATTTCACACTTCACGGCGCTTCTAAATTCAAAATCACCGCAATCTTTGTGGGATCTACCATCAGTCCCTGTCTACAAACCACATGTCCCAACAGGTTCCTGAAAGGAATGAGGAATGTACACTTTTTGAGGTTAAGCGCAATTTGGTATCTTTGGTAGGTATCCAACATCAAGCATAAGCTCACTACATGGTGCTTAACCAACCCAAATAGAGTCCAATCATCAAAATAAACTTCCAAGAACTTGTGAATATATTCCTTAAATGTTGCAACAACCATGCGAAAAAAGATGGTCGGCACATTCTTCAACTCAAACGGCATAACAATGTATTGAAAGCAACCCCACTCAGTGGCGAAGGTTGTCTTGATCATATCTTTCGACGCAATTTTGATCTGGTGGTACCCAGAGAACCCGTCAGTGAAAGAATATGTTTCCTGCCCACCAACATTTTCCAACACCTCATCTGTGAACGGGTTTGGGAATGGATCATGCACTCACGCGTCATTCAATTTCTTGAGATCCACACATATTCTTATCTCACCCTTCTGCTTCTTTTCTTGCACCACCATAGGTCTTACCCAATCGGATTCTTCCACCAGCTCAATGGTTCCTGCTGCGAGCATTTTGTCTACTTCTACGTAGACCTTCTCCTTGTATTTCAGATTTAAGCGGTAAGGCCTCTTCTTAACTGGCTTCACGTTGGGTTTTAACGTGATCCTCATCATTCCTAAATCTCCAATGATTCCCTTTAAATCCGTAAACTTAGTCGGGAATAAGTCCTGGTACTCACGGAGTAACTCAGCGACCTTATCCATCGTCACATCATCCCAGTAGGTGCCAAGCGTTGCAAACTCAGGTCGGCCTCCGTACCAATGTTCACTTGCTTTGTCGTTATCAGCATAGTTATGTCAGGGTTCTCAGTCTGTGGTTCTTGAACCTCACGATAGCATTTTTTTTATGGAATGTTAATTTTTTGCAGATCCTCATCTTCTTCTTCAACATTTACATTATACCATTCTAGCGTGCAATGCAACTGAGTAGCCCATTTAGGTTGAATCGATTCTGCCGGATTCTGTGGTATCCTAAAGATAACTGCTTTTACCTCTTGTAGTGCATCATCAACGTTGTCCCACCAGATATCCTCAAAGGTGAAGGTTAATAGGAACCCTTCGCACAAGATATCCCATTCACCTGTCCCATGTCGGAGCTCCGTCTCTATATACTAGTTCATGGGTATAACATCTAGGGAATGACAGAACAGGTGCACCCACTCCGATTGTGGCTTTTCTCCATAGACCTTTGTCCACTTGGCCAGATGCTCGTGTGGATCATCCCATCCATCATACTTTTCTGTTATTCACGTCTTAGGCTTCCCAAAATGCATGCGCATCATTCTTCTGCATTCATGCCAGTCCTAAAAGATTCCTTGTTGCATACCCCACCACCTTGCGAGCATAGCGTGCAGTACCCAATTCAAGGCTTGGAAACATTGCTTTTCCGCCACCTCTCTCTCGAATTTGTCCAAGAAAACACCTATCGAACCTAAATCATCATACGTAGGCAAATCTCTTGCTTTTGTCAATACACAACGTAGTGATCTTGTCATCATGTTACAATTAAGCGTGGTTACCTTGTGCAACCGATTCTGCCATCGCTCTATCTCCTCATCCGAATCTGAAGTACAAGAGCTTTCACGCTCCCATGAGATCCGTCCATCCGCGGTGGGATTTACCCAGCCTTTCTCTTGTGCAGTTATCTTGTAGATGCATTCCAAATCATCGTCACTTTCATAGTCACGCACTGGCTTTGTATAACGCGATCCTTTCACAGGGTCCAAGGGTATAACTACGTGCAGAGAATTCTTCTCAAAATTATTTTGCACTTGTTTAGGCTAATCACTCATTCATGTCAATGGCCCAATCAATTCCTAATAGCATGGGGTAGGGATTATTGTCATCAACAATCTCTATCACTTTAAAGTCTTCTAGCGCGCTCGCTCCCTCAATATCCATGGTGATTCCCTGCAATCACCCCATGGGTATTATCTTCTGCTGGTTTGCCATTCACAGCTGAATAGGAGACCATTGCAGCATAGGCCTCCCCATGCGCTCCCATGTCTGCTTTGGCGGAACATTCGCGTCCGATCCTAAATCTAGAATTACTTGGTCCATCTCACATTCTCCAATCTGCGCGGTTAGCCTAATTTCTCTTCTCGTCCTCGTTGCATGCTTTCCAATATTCTTGAATACGAGTAGTTCTCCTGACACAATCCCATCGCATTTGTTAATGAGTTTCTGCAATCCTTTTATAGCCTTACTGTCGCGTAGTAGTTTCATGCATGTTTCCACTCGTGAGCATAGAAGGGTCCATTTTCGGCTTTGGTTTATCTTTGCTTCCTGAAGTGGAGGCATCAACGAATCTCTTCTTAGCTTCCATGAAGGTTTCCTTAGCATGCTCCAAATCAAACTCTGCTTCTTTCGTCGGAGCCTTGCAAACCCAAGTACTATCTTCGGGTTGTTTTCCTTTATCATCTCCCATCGCGATTCCACTTCAAAGCACAATGTTGACATTTGGATCTTCCTTGCGCGGCTCAAACCTCATCATTTGTAGGTTCTGATTCGGGGGAGGCGGTAACGCTCCCTTGCCACATATTCTAGCTATCATCGTAGGAAAATCTTTTGTCTCATGATAAAACAAGGTAAAATACAGACAAGATGGGCATGTTGGATTTGTACAATCACGAGCATAATGTCCTGGCCCTCCATAATTGTAGCATATCAATGGTTCGCGACCTCTTA
Organism: Pinus taeda; assembly: GCA_000404065.3. Lineage (NCBI taxonomy): Eukaryota > Viridiplantae > Streptophyta > Pinopsida > Pinales > Pinaceae > Pinus > Pinus taeda. The sequence continues at coordinate 70,855 of APFE030079665.1, read as the reverse complement.
TAGGTCCTCCACATCGGCCTCGTCCGTGCCCTTGAAATCCGGTTCGCGCCACTTCTACGTTCTGGTCTAGGGCCCGCGTTTCGGCTTGAACTCTATAGGTGGGAGTTCTATCCATCATCAGCTCATAACTTCTACAAGCGTGCTCATCATGTCCAACCAATCTACAAAAATTACAGAACATCTATTGCAAATTCTGCGTGTACTTATGTAACAAATGGTAGTTGTCCGTAGCATGCTTTCCTCTTATTTGACAAATCATGCACCACAAAGCAGGTTCCGCACTAGGTCCTGCTTGCGCTTCCAACCTTAACGACATCAGTCCTCCTCCTGTGAGGTAATTCATGAACACAGGGTAGTGGTCCATATCATGACCTTGTCCCTTGCATTTTACGCACCACACCTCTTTGCGCACTTCTGGTCGGGTTGTCTTGTCCTATTTCAGACTCTGCATCTCAAGGCATAAGTTTTTCAACTGCGTGTGGATCTGCTGAACTCCCAAGTTAAGATCCTACATCGAGGTTTCATGCAACCTCATTGCAGTCTCCAAGGCCTCTACCTGAGTCGTTAACCTCTATTGCGACAACGCGTTCCTCAAATGTGGTGTTAGCAATGCTACAAACCATTTGCAGTGTTGTCCATCCATCAAAGTCATATTAGCTTCACAAATCATACACCTCGATCTCTGATCTAGCTCCCAAGGAGTCTCACCTGGTAGCATTGTGATCTCTTTGAATCTAATGATTGACTTCACTTCTAACTTCGGCGTGCTAGATTCTCTGTTTAGCGCAATTTGGATGTCCGTGATTCCTACATTCGGATTGTCATTAGAATGCTTAATATACTAGGTCAGCGCACAATCCTGCAGAGCACTGACCAGAGTCACTTTCTTTATATTATCTTCTGTAACTCCTTGTGCTTCCCATAAGGCTCTTATCATGAACGAAAACTGGTCTGGACCTTAATTTCCTACTCCCTTGAACACAAGCAATTTTATCGCGCTTTCCATATTGAATCGCGATGGTAGCGGAGGTGGTACGAGTGAAGATGGTGGTGAAAGGGGTGAAACTGGTGGTGGTGTGGGTGGGGTGGTATGCACGGAATTATTTTCCTTATCATATGGATCGCACTTCGTAGCGAGACCTTTTCGAGCTCTTCCCCATCCCCTCGCGGAGGTGAAATCAAAGGGCTATTCTCTAGTCCCTTACTTCCTTCGTTTTTGTAGGTTTTTCCACTTCGCGTAACTCCGGAAATAAAGGTAATTGCATAACCCTCTTTTTACACAATAGCATTTTAATCCAAGTATTCAGAGACTTTACGTACTTACCTCGCTGTCCTTTGAGAAAGCGTCATTCCACTTCGCTATATATGACTGAAGTATCTACTGTGAAATCAGTAATGAATCCTCCTATAATTTGATCGAGCCAGTGATCAACAGTGCATGCGATCTTATCCTCCGATGCTTCCAATATGCACACCAAATTTGGGGTCCACACAATAGGATTGTCGAGTTTCCACCTTCCTCGGCTATCTATTAACTTCGTGATCCACTTGTACAGCTTAGTAGGGAAAGATGCGAAGAAGATTTCATGGATCTCTGTGTATAGGTAGCAGTCTAACCACTCTTCTTTTGTCAGTTGCAGATCCCTGTTCTCCTGCGTCGTGAACTCGTGAATTCTTCTGTCCAACCAACCTTCAAATTCCTTCTTGGTTGGATTCCAATGATACGACATCAGACATCTCTATGCAAATTTCGGTCCCGGCAATGGAACCATTTGTTGGCTTAAGGGGGCCTGACCTAGGCTCGGAGTTATTTAGCCAAAAAAATCCTTGTACTACTGGCCCTTTCGGCAACAACCCGCGAAGCACGAACTGAGGTCTCACTCGAAGCAGTATGGAGGGATGATGGAATGAAGTTTCTGCACCCTTGAGATGTCTGAGGGGTCGGTTTAGTCCCACTGTAAATACCTTCGTGTAGGTCACTTCGTGCACTACCCTGACCTGCGATGCATTTGCGATCTATTATAATCACCTTCGCGCAATGCTAACCAGGGGCTGAGGTGATTTTGTGCTGCCCTAATAGTGATCTGCGCTACTTCCCCAAGTTACATTTCATAGCTTACTTATCTTCTTATATCAGTTAGTTATCTTCACGTAAACATATACTTTATCTTATATTCACTTTATCAACACATTCATATAAGTTCACACATCAAATAACCAATAGAAATGCAATTTATATCTGATACATTCAATGCACAAAACAGGATAAAGATACACATAAATGATGTAAAACTTCTCTTTATTACTTCTCCAAAGGTTACAGACTCGACCTACCCTGCGCACTCAGCTGTAGGGTTTCGCGCACTTAGCTGTGGACTACTAGGCCTCTACGCACTTAGTTGCAGGGCCTTCTCCTGCTCTATGACCCAAGGAATCGACTCTACACTTAGATAAGACTCAATTCTTCATCATTAGATCTTACTGACTTCAGTTAACTGATTTAGAACTTAGAGCCTCGCGCTATTTATACAATCCCATGGTTCGAGGACCATGGGTAGATCTCTAAAGCCAACATTATATTATAAAAATGAGGGCAGACAACTCTATGACTCATTTACAATTTTCGTGCTTCGCGCCCACAAAATGCAGACTCTTTACATCGGATTTGGTCAAAATCTAGGCTTTAGGCCCCAAAACTTGCCTTGGGGGGTCCCGCGCCCAACAATACATTATTCCATAGTCATGAAAGTTTCATATGAGATTTGATTGGTGCAATGATATATTGCATAATAATGTCTTGGGTTACCTCCAATCCTAATTATTCATTTTCCTTCTTTATCGGCTCAATATATTGCCTGATCTCCTGGAAGATGACTTCTATGTCATTAAATGCTTCAAGTGTTCCTATTGTGGGCATCCCATGCTTCTATGTTAGAGACTCAAAACCATTATGTACTCAGTTATAAGCATTAATAGTACTAACCAACTATGCTCCAATATGCGAGTAATTTTGTAGGTGGAGTCTCAACTGAACTTGTCCATATTTGTGGAAATCCTATCTTTCTTTCCCAAATGTCATGGATCATCTAGACACTTATTATCCCACTCCCGAATATGGTCAACTGCTTTGTTTGCTACTTTTAGGAGTTTTACAACTTCATGTGCTTTCTTCTGAATACCAATGAATGGAGCCACCACCTGTTGTATAAGTATCATCTCATCATATAGCGATGCCATGGTATCCTTAATTGGCCCCAGTTCTTCCTACATGGAAAACTGCCATTCTACGATGTTGAAACTATATGATGACAATCGTTGATTCTTCATTGCAAGATGTATTTCTTGTTGCTTCACCGCGGCAAGTTCTCTTCTTAGTTTGGCATTCTCATTCAACAAGTACTTAACATTATCCTGTGTCGTTGTAGCGAATGCAACATCTTCTGCCATGACTACTCTAACATTCCTTTAGGTGTTGGCAGTAATCACCTTCTTTGTAGCAAGTGAGACTGGATTTTGAGGATCATTAGGAAAGTATCTATGCCCTTTTTTTCATGATTCTCTTCTTAAGTTAATCGATAGTTACATTGCACACATCCATGACTCTGTCTACTGGTGGAGGTGTGATCCCCATTTCTCTGAATGGAAGATGACCACCTATAAGAAGAGGCTCCTTTGGAGTTCCTAGTTCATAATCCATGGGTTGAAAGGTATCTTCTTCCTTCCACTCTTCTTCTTCAATATCCCGATTCAATTTCTTTTCTTTCATTCTTTATGCTACTTCCTCCTCTTGGGACTGCCTTTGTTGTTATCCTCTCTCCTTCTCCTCTCTTCTTCTTCTTCTTGTTGCTTCTGGAGCAACTCATCCTACTTCCTCTTCTCCCTTTCTTCTTCTGTTTCTCTCCTTTCTTTCTCCACTTGAATAGCTCCTATGTTTAAAGGATCATATTTTCATATCTCGTTTCTCTCGTCTATTGAGTCATACATGATCCTTTTCTTAGGAGCTACTTTCCTTACTTGAGGGGTTATCTCTTCCTCCTCCTGTACCTGCTGGTGGATCATGGGGTGAACTGGTATCCATCCTTGCATGTGCCTTCATGTTTTCATTGTACCAGCTCTTTATCTTCTCATATTCTATTGTGGACATTGATGAGTACCATGTATTGTGACCTATCCTTTCATAGTGTTTCATGATCACTCGCATCGGATCATATCCATGAAAGTATTTAGTGGTAAAGTACATGAGTTCCATCTCTTGTATCTCTATTGTTATCGCTTTATGGCTCTATAACTCATATAATATGATCCTCAATGGAAATATGGGCCAAGGGGCTTTCTTCCTCCTATAAAGAATTGCTAACAATCCCTTGTCCAAATGATTTTTTACTTCTTGCATCACCACCTTGTTGGTCACATATCACGACATAAGATGAGGGGATATATGACAGCTAAAACATCTAGTGTATGTACCACTAGGAGCTGGAAACCATTCTGCGATATCTTGGAGTGACTCCTTCACCTAATTGATTATGCGAGGATCGATCTCGAATATCATCTGAAAGATAACTACAAAGAAGTGCTCAGCAAATTTTTCATACATGCCTCTAAAGCTTAATTATGATAACACTTTGCAAGGGAAGTAAACTGCGAACTTCTTCTCAGGGGTACAGTTCTAATTCATTCTCGGTAATGCATATTGTGTAAAGATTCCATCTAAGAGAAATATAAACATGTAGAATTTTGGTACTTAGTTTTCCCTCAAAGATGCTTTTTCCTGCCCCACCTGATGCTGCAACTCATATGATAATATATATGTCCAATTGAAATATTGGTCGTGTATCACCACCATATTGAGCGCATATATCCAATTCTCCTCAAACACCTCAAAATTCTTTCACCCATACAACCAACAATACATGCATATCAAATACTTATATACATATCTGAGATTCTTTTTCGGATTTACTGTGGATGGACAATGGAAAAACTTGGCAGGCTCTCGACACCATGATTTGATAATGTCATTTTTGTCGAGGTCATCCCATCTCGTAGAAAAGTCGTCATTTGCATATTCAGTGGGATTGAACATCTTATAATATGTTTGCATGTTTTCACCATAATAGGTGGTGAGATGACCACCACTCTCACTGTGAAGCACAAGGTGAGAGTCATCCATATGCGTAATGATCCATTCAATCACTTCTGCACATGGCATGATAGGGAATCTACATGTGATCCTATGCATCCTGGACTTCTTGATATTGATGTACGCATTCATATCTTCTAATTTCTCATCAAACATTTCCTACATGAATGTATTGTATATCTCGCTCCATGTGACCTCTATAGCATTATCAACAAAGCACTGGGCATCTGCATATATGGGAATGTTTGGCCTTGTAGCATTGACAGGTTCATCAGTGCTTGCTTTTGAGATTTCTTTGGAGGCCACTTTTTTATGCGACATGGCTCCAACAGATGATGACAGAGTGACAATGCTTGTAGCACGAACACCTATTTGTGGTGGCACACTCATAATGAAAATGTTAGCTCAAGAAAACCTACTTATGCAGCAATACTGGTAAATCGCGTGCAAAAATCCATCACATGTAATTGGATATGAAATTTTATGAATGAAAACACAAGGTAGCTTGCATGCATGAGAAAATGGGCATGAAAAATAGGAGGGCGCACTTTCAAACCTCGAAGGAGTGTAAGGGGTCATTCAAGGCTTTGCAATGTGCTCATGCACTCAAGCAAGTGAAAGGAAACCTCAAGGGCACACTGGTGCACTTTGAAGGGTCGAAGAGGTGAGTTTTTGGGTCTTTGGGCCTGCATCATGCGCTCAAGGAGAAAGGGAGGGTGCACTATCACACTCCAAAGGGATTAAGGAATGGGCTGACCAACCTTCAAGCCTTCACAATGCGCTCATGCACTCAAAGGAAAGGAGGGCACAATGTTGCACTCCAAAGAGCCAAATAAATATGCTTTTTGTCTTTGTGATGTGCTTATGTGCTCAAGGGAGGGAGTAGTTCTTCGTGGTGAAGAAGTGCGCTCAGGAGGAAAACTTGATCATTTTGGGCACAATTTTCAAGATTGGTCGGGCTTGGAGCTCAAGAAGTGTGCTCTACCTTATGGAAGCTTAGAAAAAAGTTTAAACAATATGATTTTATCATTAAGATGAGGATAATAAATCTCTACAAGGCTATATAGTTGTTGTTGCATTCACGGTGGAATGTGAAAGGGTTGAAGAATGTGAAGATATTTTACATGCAATAGTAGATTAACACTTGCATCATGAAGATTGAACATAAACTCCAGTAAAAAAAACTAAAAATATAAGGTATGGTAGAAAGAAAATCAAGAATGTGTTGACGATGTTGGACCCACCAACATTCAGGGGATCTCCCTTGTATGAAGTCCTAACTAGACCTCACACTATTTGGTGTAGGAGTCCCATCCAGTATGATGGCCAGGTTGCCATTATCTTAGAGATTTGTCTTATCCCTTATTTTTCAGCACATGAGAGGGTTATGCTTGTAACTTCAATAAAGTGAGGTGATTATGCCTAGTGAGTGTGTAATGTAACTTTGTGTCTGGGTTCTCTTACTGTAAGGGAGAGGGTAAAAGTGAACCTATAGATGAGAGGTAGTAGTACAACCCAAGGAGAGACGCATGTGAAAACGACAAGGGTCCATCTAGCATCTATCGAAATTGTCCACAGTGGATGCAACAATCGTTAAAACCAAATTGCAAGGGAAAACACGTACACCATCTAGCGAACTAGTCCACACGGGGGTGACAGTCGTTATAACCAAGGAAACAAGAATGGTTTGTCTAATGTCCTGTGGAGTAGTCCACATGGACGAGACAAAAGTGATAAACAATACAACACATCTTAAGTAGGTACTAAAATAACCGAAATAGTTCAACTATCTTAGTATAGGTTAAGAAAACATGCATTACAAACATTTAAATAATAGTCTTACAAACAGATACAAAACATGCATGAAAATGTGTTGGTCTGAGATAGGCTTATGAATTAAGAAAAATTTCCAAGACACATTTGTACACCATACATCACTAGCCCCAGTAGTGGGACATTTGAGCCACTCCTTGCTTGTCAAAGAACATACCACAAACTCTCAATACTATGTGGGAGGAGCCAAGGTGAAAAGTCCTTTGTTCATATAATGAGGGGGTATCTATTGCCAAGGGTTATGTTTGACCCTTGTGACTCTTGGACTTCCCTCATGACTATTCAACTTCCTATGACTTTTCAACTATCATGACTCTTTAACTTCATATGTGTGTCCATTGGAATTTCATATTACATTACATTTGATTACAACAAGTATGGCCCATAGTAGTGATATGGCTGAGACAACTCATGACACAACTCGATAGGACACTGCTGACATTTATCGGCTGACTATGGTGTCCCTATCAAGTTGTTATGCTGCTGAGTGATGGATGGGCTCTTAGTGTCTTATGTCTTCAACTCCGCATGGCAAAGCGTTGTGGGGTCTTTGAATGTTTTGGTCTTTTCTTGATGGTTTGAGTTGTGAGCAAGTCTTCTAGTATGTGCTCCTTCTTCATCCTGTTCTTCATTGCGCCATGTTCAAGGAATGCACTTGTTCATGCAATTCACTCATGGCAGGACGACATCAAATCCAAAAATCTCCTGGTCTAGCATGATGCATTATTTTCAGTTTCGAGTCTAGGTGACGGGGAGGGAGGATAAGACACTGAAACTGTGCAGAGCACAACTTAGGCCAGGATGAGGGGCTCTGAAGTACTTTTGGGAAAAAGTTTGAGGTCACTGGGAGGCGAAATTGCGTAATCATGGATATCATTGACAACTACAAGGTGGAACCGAGTTGGGGAAAACTGTGCAATTCCTGGGAGGAAGACAGGGCAAGGTGTCCAAGGCAGCTAATGGACACTTATGTGCAATTTTTAGGGTGAGGACTAAGCAGGTCACTTAGGGTCCAGCTGAGAATCTGCACAATTTCTTGGAGGGAGACAGAGTGGGGTAGCAAGGGGCACTGGCAAGAAATTTTGTGCAATTTTTTAGAGCAAGGCATGTCCGTTTGTGGGGAGCTACTGGTCATAACCACACATTTTTGAGAGACAGTGCAGGATAGGGAGCATTGCATAGTTTTTGGAAACATCGTAGAGTAGGGCAATATAAATTATACTAGTCATAACTATGCAATTTTCAGGAGAGGAGTAGAGCAAGCTAATAGGAGGCTTGACTCAGCATGACTGCGTAATTTCTGGAGATAGTGTTGGGCAGGAAGTTGGGGAGGTCTATGCAATTCTAGAGAGAAGTACAACCCTAGGTCATAATGCACTACATATTTCTGATAGACTAGAGGGAGGCTTGACAACTGATCTTGCAGGAAGCGCAAATTGGATCGGCCTTGAAGACAACTTTTTGCGCAATTTTGGGAGACAGACAACCTGCTCACTTTGAGGATTGCTTAGTGCAGTTTCCCTAGGGGACAGCCTCAAGCACTATGCAATTCTGGGCAGCAAAGCCCGGTCCACGGGGGCTTCATTGGGAGACCAATACCATACCACGTGGGTTTATATTGGGGGATATATATTGAGGAAAAAATGGCATAATATATTAGGGGATATATAGCGGGTGAAGGGTTTTTATATTGGCAAGTATAAAAAATGGATCTCAAAGTTAATGAAAAAATATAAAGGGGTATAAAAATGTTATTGAAAAAATGGATACCTACAATATCTAGTGAAATTGGGGGTATTTTAAATTGAAGATGTGTATTGGGTTTGTATTTGTAGGGGTTAAATAATGTGATTTTTAAAGATATTTTCCAATATGTAGTCAAATTAAGGGTATTGTTTAATATGCCACGAATGCATGTGATATGTTAGAGGTCCATTGAGTGAAGCTCATGTGGCGAGGTCATTGAGAGGTGAGACTGTGTAGTGTAGCTCAATCGGGGTCCAGTTGAAGATGTTTGTCTAGTGGACATATTTTTAGGAAAAATGGCTAAGTGCAAGAGCAAGTGAACTTGTGTAAATGTGACATTGTGATCAAACACCTAGCATGACTCAACAATAGGAAACCACAAACCAACAAGACCAACATATGCTCAGTGAGATTGTCTTAAGGTTAAGAGCGACAAGTGCGACACTTGAGATAGACCTTCAAGCGATCATGGCAACCCTTATGTGACAGTGCTTACAACTTTGTGTGTGAGTATGATCAATGTTCACATAGTGAAGACAACTTATGCACACAAATATCAACCTTCAAAATTGCCAGAACAAGGCCGCAAACATGACAAAGCAATCAACATGCCAAAATATGATCATTGGTTGGACATGCAAAGGGTGTAAAAGACTCTACAAGATCTCAAGGAATGAACTCGAGTGTTTGCAACCATTAGTGGAAAAACCAAGGCTCTGAAATTTGGATGCAAGAAAAAATTTTGGAGGGTGTTGTAGCCACTACAACACTTGGTGACACGCTGGTTGAATACTAGATTCTCTGTTTTGGTTCATTTTCAGGGTAGGGCCTTGGCCTTTTAGGGAGTATTGATTCATTGTGAAGGTCACTTCAGCTTCCCCACTTATGCCATGGGCAAACATGGTTCACCTTGTACCAACTCAGCCAAACATAGTAAAATATTCAGCAAGATCACACTGTTTCAAAATCGAGAAGGGTAGTTTGGCTCACGAGCTTAAGATTTTTAGAGTATAAGTTTTCATCTCTAGTGTTGCTCTGTTTCCAACAGCATAAACAGTACCCCGACGGAGTCACGCAAGAACACAAGCATTGCTCCACTACCAGCAAGCCTAGTCAATACCCCGATGGAGTTGCCTACTTCACCTCTCTGTGCAGGAAGCCTTTCTCTTCTTTTCCTTTGTATTTTTTTTTTAAACAAGACTATGCATAGGCACTTATTTATTTTTGGGGCAGAAGATGGATCCCAACTTACTGAGAGCAGAAGAGGTTGTTCCTTCAGAGAAGCATGTAAGACCTTTGATTTAGGTTTTCTTGTTTATATTTTTCCCTTCTCTATTTCTACTAGTTGGATAAGCTGGAACACACAAAGTAGAAGACTGAGCATAGGCATGAGGTTTCCCAATTTGGACACAGGTTCATGGTTTGACCAGAGCTTCCCTTATAGATGAATCATATTTTCCTTCAAGACTTCATCAGCCAATATTACAACCAAGCATAGAGAAGACAGACATAGGATTGGCCAAGCACTGGAGTGTCACAAGACTCCTTAAACTTCAACCACATACTTATTCAAAACCAAAACACAGTGCAAGAAAACACTTATTTACAAAACAAAATGACATCACATCAAAACAATGTAAGGAAAAACAAAGCAAAACAATAAAACAAACAATAAACATGTTATGTACATAGTGAGGGGTGCAGCCCTAGATCATTGAAAATAATATTTTAAATCTTGGTCATTGACAAGAAGGTTGTCAATCCTCCCGTCAAGTGAAAGGACCAATCCACGGGGACTTAAACTTCATATGTTTTCCTTTGTCTTCATGGGGTTTATCCCACTTCAAGACTAAGTCACCCACATCAAAGTTGGTGTTCCCTACAGACTTTCTATCAAACCATCTCTTGATACGGTTCCGATGAACTGTAAATTTTTCTTTTTCTTTGATCCGTTCTTCCTGTAGCTTGTGTAATGTGTCCATTCTACGTTGAACCAATAGACATGGCTTGCCTTGGGATTCTTGGGATAACGAGAGAGCAAGCAAGTAGATATTTGGTGGGAGGATGGCTTCTTTTCCATATACAAGGAAGTATGGAGATGTGTTCTGAGAGGGTTTGAGTGTAACTCGGTCAACCCAAAGGGCATTCACCAAAGTAGAATGCTAGTTTCGTTGTTAAGAGTAAATGGTTTTTTTTATGATGCGAATGAGATTTTTGTTTGTAGATTCAGCAAGACCATTTCCATGCAGATAGTAGTTAGTTGAATGTTTTATCACAATGCCTATTTCAATGCAAAATCACAAAAGTTTCAACGGAGAAAATTAATTTGCATTGTCAAAAACAAGTGATACAGGAATGCCAAACCTCGAAATGATGTTCTGCTGAAGGAAGCTGATGACTTCCTAGTCATTCACTTGTTTGAGAGGAATTGCCTCTTTCCACCATGTGAAATAATCTGTAGCAGTCAGGATGTAGCAATGCTGCTTTGATGAATGTGGGAAAACCTCCCCAATGATGTCCAAGTCCCATTGTTGGTATGGTTTATCCACTGCAACAACCTGTAGCAGGGTTGTTGACATTCGAGTCTTGTCGGCACATCGCTGACAAATCAGGCATAAGCATGTGCATCTTTGAATAATGTGGGTCACTAGAAACTAGATCTCATGACCTTATGCATTGTTGTGTTACCCGTGAAGTGACCCCTAGTTGGTCTGTCATGCAGATCACGTAATACTCTCTTTGAATCTTGTGCTTCCACCTAAGCAAAATGTCATTGTGATGTTTTATGTAAAGCACTCTGTGCAGTAACTGGTAAGATAAGGCTTTCAGTCGGAGTGCCCTCTTCTACTGCATAGAAAAGTGAGAGGGCATAGTTTCGCACTCAAGGTACTAGCGCACTTCTTCGTACCAAGAGTTACCGTGTGAAGTGGGGGGTGCTTGCTCTACATTGTACATGTCAATTTCTTTCTCCCAATCGGAAAGCTCTTCTTATTCCTCTTGTGTGTGCACTTTTTCCACTGCCAGTTTGCAGAGACCGTGACCCTTGATGGTGTGAACTGGCTTGATATCAAGATCATACTCTTGTAGTCTTGTCATCTAGTTCGCGCGTCTTTCACCCAGCTCTTGCTGAACAAGCAGTGATCTAACTGTTGGGTGCAGCACAAAGTCTATGCAATGATTTTTCAACAGGTAGGGTCTAAAGTGTTTCACCACCTTGTATACATTGTATGCTTTCTTATCCACAATGGGATAGTTGAGATCACGCTCATGAAGGAGATGGGACGTTCATTGTTGAGCTCGTCCTTCTGAGTGAGCACTGTATGGAGTGAAGTGTTGGAAGCAAATGTGTAAAGCAAGAAATCTTTGTTGAAATCTAGGTTGTACAATGCATGTGCTTCTACTCTTTCCTGGTTGATACGAACAAACACGTCCTTTTCCTTCTTCCCCCAGTTGTAAATTGTATCCTTCTTGATCATTTCTCGTATGGTTTTGACAATCTGTGCATAATCTGAGATGAACTTCCGGAGGAGGTTGATCTTCCCCAAGAAGGACTGCATGGCCTTCTTGTTCAGGGGATGAGGAATCTACGTGATGGTTTGGACTTGGTCCAGATCTACCTTATCCCACTCTTGTCAATGATGTTCCCAAGGAATTTCCCCTCATACACTGCAAAGAATCTCTTCTTTAGATTAAATGATATCACGTACTTGTTGTTAACACCCAGGTTTTTCCCTATGACTCCCAAGGGAATACGACCAGGGTAACCACTAACCAATCTTTGGACTACAGCTTCTAGCCCAGCTGTAATCAGAGAGGGCTCTCTCTGTAAGGTTTGTCACTGTTTTTATGGGGTTTTAGGCTAGTTATGAAGTAAAGGTTTGTTTGTTTTTGTTTGGTTGGGGGATGTTTTCTGATAATTTTGAAATGCTCTCTGTAGGTAAATTAATCCATTGGGCAATGGGGTCTGTAGCTGTTGTTTCCTTGAGATCCTGGTTTAGTGCAGCTGGAATTACAGGGCCTTTATATATTTCATAAAACAAACTGTAAATTGTGAGGGTGAAGTGTGAATCAACCAGTGAAAAGCAGTTAAGAATTCTTCACTGAGCTGGGATGTGAGAAAGGGACCTATTACTCAGGAGCAATACCTGAATTCCTGAAACAATAGATCACTGTGCTGATATAGTGTGAAAGGTAGCAATTAAGAATTACACTTTCATTACCATAACTGAAGAAAACATTTATAATAGCTTAGATTGAGTTCAGGGTAATCTGTGATTAAATCCTGAGACTATTCTTTTTCCTTGCTATTAGATATTTAAAACATGGAAAACGTGAATGATATATGAAAGATAACAAACATATAACAGAGAGTAACAAGAAAACTTATTGAGCCATGAAATACGCAGGAATCCTGCAACATTCAGCCATACACCAGCAAGACATCAAGAGACACAAAGCTTTGGAAATCCCATCATCCTTTGTATTAATTCTCTGAAGATTTACAATAGAAGAGGAACAGAATAGATATCAAAAGATTTCTTACATCCAATGTCCAACCCCTGCTAACAAATGCGAGGGGGAATATATAGAAGTGTATTACAAAATATCTCAGGCATTGAGTCATCTAAGAGGGAAAATATCTCCACTAACTCGTTCAAAGAATGCAGATGAAAAGTTATTGCACTCTTTAATGAACTATAAAGGCTCTTAACTCCTGTCAGAATGATCTTGACCTTTGGGGCTCACGGAGTTGGTTGAGTGCTTTGATATAACTGCTGAATGACGTGTCTGTGCATCTGTAACTTCCTGTGTCTTCTCGGCCCTGTCACCTGTGACTACTGATGCTACTGTGGTGGCCGAATACCTGCGCCGAGTTGGCTCAACCTCTTCTGCATACCTGCTGATGTGTCTCTGTCCTGCTGTGTATGAGATTCAAAATATTTTCAAAGGAAAAATCACAATTACTGACTTTGGTTTAACAGTAATCGTATCAACTCTTCCCATACATCTGATGAAGGCAACTGATGTTTCAAAATTGACCCCATGGTCTCATCAACCTCTGTATATTTATAAAAATGAGGGGGCTCATCAAATAAATGTGTAATTTCACTCCTAATAAAAAATAGATTTTCAACTCTATTAAAGAGGACCTGCCCTGTTACTAGTCCTGCTTCTGTTGATGCACTAGCTGCCTCTGAAATCTAAGTTGCTGCAAAATTGTTTACTCTCTTAGCATATTTCTCATGTGAGAGTAACTTTCCTGATGGATCCAATGGGCTAGGAAGCCCCCTGTTCTGTAATGCCATAAACCTGTTTTGGAATTTGTTAATATCTGCTTGCATGTCCTGGCTTCTTCTTTCCAGGGTCTGAATCAGGTTTCTTAATGTCAGGACCCTTTTGATTAGTGAGATGGTCTTTGTCCTGTTTCCAATTCCCATTTTTATGAGCTGGGAGCTTGTCCTGTAGTTTAGCACGTCTATCATTCTAGTGGCAATCTCAGGCATACTGCCTAGAGATGCCCTTGCCCTTTGTATCTCTTTGTGTGCTCTTCCAACGAGCGTTATTTGCTCATGGATGGCCTCAATATACTCCCACTGATTTGTTATAGACTGGCCAATATTGCCCCAGATGACCCTTTTAAGCTTAGATGTAACTTTGTCCAGTGTGAGCTCTTTTTCTAGCTCAGTAATCCTTTTCTTGAGGGCCTTTACCTCCCTCTCTCTTTCAGCCACATTCTTCTTGGACTTGTCATATTTTTCATTTATTTTTGCCAGATTATCCTGGGCTTGGCTCAGCTCAGACATCTGGGACTCCAAGACCTGAATTTCTTTCCTCAGCTTCTGCATGTCTAGGCTTTCAGCCTTCTCTGTTGTTGGTGCTGAGGTAGTTGGTGCTGAAGTGTCTGGGGCTGCTTGCTGCACTTGTTGGCTGGGAGGGGCAGTGTCTTGAGGGGTTTCCTCAAGATTTATTGTTTCTGGAGGTGGCTGTGAGGTTTGCCCTGCCTCCTTTTGCTGTAATGTTGCTTCTAATGTGGCCTCTGACTCCTGCATCTTTTCCTAAGTTTGGATGAGCTCTTTGTATAGTGTCATCAGTAGAGAAGCTGCATCCTTTTCCTGCCTCTGCTGGGCAACCTCTTCTGTTTGTGGGTGAAGAGTTGTTGGGATCTTTAACCTCTTTTTTAATGCTGCCATATCAACATCCCTTAGCTTGAGGACTTCTTGCACAGCCTTCACATCTTTAGGATCATGCCCAAACTCTATTATAATTTCTTCTAGAGCTTTAATCCTGTTGTCCTTAGCTTGAGAGGAAGCCCTTTCCAACTCAAGCTGTGCAGCAGTGTTATTCAGGCTATTCTGCAGCCTGTAGTTGACCAGGGTCTTGTCAGCCAATGTGGCATAGACCATCTCACCTATCTGTTTATGGAGCTCTATTTGATCCATTGGGTGGATGTCTTTTGATAGGACCTCCAAATTGGTCCTGATGTAGTCTGCAGCTGATTTTGGTTGCTGCACTGTTGGTGTAAAGTGGCTCATGACCATTTTCCCCTCATGTGCATCAAATGCAGACATGAGCCTTTGTTGGTTTGTAGGAGCCATGTTCAGCAGGTGATTGTAGAGTTGCAGCTTTATTGTTTCACTTCTTCTCTTGATATCTTTGAACTGCTGCTTAATGCTTGTTTCTTCTCCCTTCCTTTGTCCTGAGGAGCTCACTTCTCCTAATGCTGCCCTATCTTGCTCCTGTTGGAAGGAGGTGGCTGAGGCTTCCATGCTGGGCAGTTCTTCATCAGAGAAGGGATTCAGTCTTTGCCTCTTGTCTGGTGATGTAGTAAGGGGAGTTTCCCTTTCTCTTTTTCTGTTTACGTCCTCCCTTTGAGGGGTTTGGAGGACGGAGGAATCAACCCTTGAATCCTGCCTTGGAGGTGCCATCGGTGTTGTCTGCTGCTGGGTGGCCATTGGGGCCTCTGCTGATTGCTCCCCCTACACCTGTTGGTCCTTTTGCTATTGTTCCTGTTGGGGTGGCTCCACTTGACTCTGTTGTGCTTGTGGCCCTTCCATATCTTTCTCCTTGCCCTTGCTCTAAGCCTGGCCTGTGGTTTGTTTTGCCTCTTGAGGTGCTGCAGATGATGAGGCCACTGCTCCTGTTTGAGGCTTTGGCAGAGTCAGTACCTGTGAAGGAGATTCCAAGTCAACCATTTTCAATAAATGCCTTCTGGCCCTCTCATTTAATTTTTCCTGAGTAATTGGTTCTTCCAGTGTGTTCCTTCTCCATTTTGGTTGATTGGCATGTCTTTCAATGTAGGGCATGCTCACATGTTCATAGCTGGAGAGCTTGTATTTCTACCTTCTTAAGGATATGGACATGTTAGGGTCATAAGGCTTCCAAAGGAAGCTTTGTTTTAGGCCAAGGCCTTCTAGTTTCCTGTCGGCTTCTTTCCAGCCTTCCCTTTTGTTTAAGACAAGGTGGCCCAATTGATTTCTTACTTTTAGCTGTGCCTTCTTGCCCTTACCTGCAAAGTGCACCATATCAACATTGCCAAATTGCCTGAAATATTCTAAGGCAAACAGTCTCATAGACACATACTTGGGCAATCTGTATGGGCGCAACTCACACCCATATATTCTGATTACAGTATAGTGTTGGTAAAAGTACCAATCCCCTATGATGTATGCTTTGGATAGCTGCAGAATCCTCTGCATCTCATCAGTCAGTCTTGGAGGAGGTGAGGTTAAAAATAAAGACATGGCTGGATGGATGAAGAGGTCTATGAACTCATAGTATGTATATGGAGAGTATGTG
>APFE030079665.1:26739-47344 GCA_000404065.3 Pinus taeda | reverse complement strand
GTCTTTCCTTGCAAATATGGGATCTTTGTAGCAGCAAAGCAGAGCATATTTGGCACTTGAATTTGCCAATCATGAAATATGAAACCTATTGGTATAGGTATCCAACACTTGTGACACCGCTCAAAGATATTCTTGAGATGGTGCAGTTGGTCTAGTCATTTTCTAGAAAAAAATTGTTACATCATTAAGGTAGACCACCACGCTCTATCCAATGAGCCCACGGAAGGTGATGTCCATAGCGTGTGGGAAATTTGTGCTTACATTTACCAAACCAAATGGCATTCTTCGATAAGCGAACTTACCCCACTTGGTATAGAATGTAGTTTTTAGTTTGTCAAATTCTACTACCAGAACCTGGTTATATCTCGAAAAACGTCTAGCAGAGAAAACATTTTTGCTCTAGATATTGTCTGCAAGATGTGTTCCATAGACGACATAGGGTAATTTTCTTTGTCTGAGGCACAATTGAGATTTTATAAATTGACGCTCAAGCAGATCTCTCTAGACTTCTTTCTGCTAGGAACTAAGTTTGAAGCCCAAGTAGAATGAAGAGCCTTGTAAATTATCTAAGAATCCAATGGTTTAGTCAACTCTTTTTGAATGAGGGGCTCCAACAAAGGATGTACTTTCCTGAGCTTCTTCTAAAACAATTTGGCCCCTTCCT
This sequence comes from Pinus taeda, assembly GCA_000404065.3. Taxonomy (NCBI): domain Eukaryota; kingdom Viridiplantae; phylum Streptophyta; class Pinopsida; order Pinales; family Pinaceae; genus Pinus; species Pinus taeda. The sequence continues at coordinate 46,680 of APFE030079665.1, read as the reverse complement.
TAATTAGGATTATGTGTTGGATTATTCACGTGTCACATGTTTTCAAGTCATCGTATGTCCACGCGAATGCATCACAGTACTGTCTAAACAAGAGGACAAAGGCTTGTCTCTCTTCGGTGTGCAACATGTACCGAATTTCACAAAATTCGGATCTGTGTTTGTTCCCAGATTAATTTGTTCGTGCATTAGTGTGGAACTGTGGGTTGTAGTGCTCCTGGGTCCCTGGAAGAGGTTTTGCAAGTCATATAGCTTCTTGAGTGAAACCACACCCTTGGGGATGAGGTTTCATTTACTATCATCTATTGTGTCTTGCAGAGACTCGTGCTCATCTTCATCTATAGTTGCATCCTTGAAGATGTCAACGTTGGCCATGAAGTGTAGTATCTATTCATCATCATCAAAAACACGTAAATTAGTGACGTTTTTAGGGATAGATGGATTATACAAAATTTCAATAGAAAATCTATCCCTAAGTGGTGTCATCCTAGCAGTGACATTTGACAGAGCATCTGTAGCTGCATCACGAATTCTTGGTATCGAAAAAAATATTGAAATCTTGGAAGTTAGAGATAAGTCACCATACCTCTTGTTAGTAACTCTTAAGACAAGGTGAAACATAGTGTATGATGTTATGTGCTTGACGTACCACGATCTTTGAATCACCTACCACTTTCAGCATAGCAACGTTGAGGTTGATGGCTTTCCGTAAGCCCAAAACAATTACTTCATATTCGGCAGTGTTGTTCGTGCACTCGAAATCTAAGCGGCTTGAGACTAAGTGTTTCCTTTGCCTTAGGTCTATCAAAACACACTCGGCTCCAGAGCCATCCTATGTTTTGGATCTGTCAAAATACAAGGTCCACATGTCATTTGTACAAGGATCGCTTGTCACGCTAGTGCTACTAACGCTATTGTTATTATTTTTACAATGTACTATACAGGTTTCATTACCATCAATTGGGCAAGGAAGGAGACCCAATTGTGTGTCTGGTGGGGTGGGGCTCGGTTGTGCAAGATAACACCCCAGCTGCATTTCCAAAAAGCAATTGCCGAACATAATTTTTGCAAAAGCTAATGGTTCATTTTGACCATCTAAGGGAGTAACGTTGTCTCATATATCTCTCTGATAAAACCTGAATTTGGTTATTTCTTCCCTTGTGCGGAAGCCATAAAGGTGACCTGTCTTTGGAAAAATATCCTTGCAACTTGTTAGACCAATCTCTGTTGAGCAATAATACATATGCTTTTGGGATGTCCACAATCACAATGTTAATGCACTGGTCAACTCGTCCGTCAGATGATAACTGGATGATCACATCCTAGAGTTCACCAATGGTTGGTACAAATGTTTGGTCAAGTTGGATGATATGTGTAGTTGTACTACTCTATTGCGCATTGATTTGTTTAGTGATGGAGAGTGGCATGACATTAACTGATGCACTAGAATCAACCAAACATTTGTGGACATTGAAGTTAAATATTTCAAATGATAACAAAAACGGTGGGTAGAGTGAGTTCACTTCTTCCATCCGAATCACATTGAGCACGGATGGGAGTGTGTCCAGAGACTTGCTTGATCCCTTGCTGGAAGAGGCAACACTATCTGTGGAGGTTTGCCCCAGTGCGCATAAAAGAATATCTCGTTGACCCGTGAGCTTGGTTAACTCATAAAGGGAAATGTCTGCATGGGTATTTTTCATATCTTCAACAACATTGTAATCCAAAGCAAGAGGACTCACCGAGTTGTTCGAGGGTAGACTTTTTTTGTGTTGTCTAGTGGGCTGCTTTTGTCTCTGCTTCTCACGAACGTACCTTTAGGTGTAGTTGTCTTCCCGAACTTTCCTTGTGTTTTCTATATCAAGATGACAGGTGGATCCATTGTTCTGAGCATATTGCCTTACTTTTTCTCTCAGTATCTCAAAAACAGTGGGGGACCCTTTACTCCACAAGCTATATCAGTTTTTCTTCTTTGGGGCTGAAGGTCACTCAGAGTCTCCTTCTCGGTGGTTGTCTTCTGGGAAGTGTTAAGACATTGATACATGTTGATAACATGGCCAGCACTTGGAGCTTCATCATATGCAGCTGCTTCCTCGTGGTCTTCATTTTCCAGCTCAACCTGCTCACCAACCTAAATTGATCAATCAACTATGTAGCCAGTGCACTCATCCCTTGGTTCCAACCTTTGAAAGTCCTCTCTGAATGTCATTCGCCATAGAACTTGCAATAATTATTTGTCACGATTACATCCATGTTCAACACAAGTTTAGCACTCTACACAGTTTTGGCCAGGTGACTGCTACTGCTTGAAGCTGAGTTCTTCCTCTACGCAAATATGGGAGGCCTATTGTTCATAGTTGTCTCGATTGTCCGATGCTTAAGTTTGGAAACTTCAGTTGTCAAGGACTTGACAAGATGAGTAATATTTTCAATTTCACTTGCTTCCTTTTCTTTTTCCTTACTCACAGTAGCCTGAGACCTCATGCCCATGCCTTTGGAGTCCTTATCTGGTTCGTCATCTATAATGACTCCAATAGCGCGTAGGTCTTTCTCTACATCAATTTCCACTTGGTAATTTTCCGAAAGTGTTGGTTTCACAGCTCACTTGACGAAATGTGCAATGTTGGTTGGAAGTGCAGATGTATAGTAGTCAACTGTGATGGAGTCATGATATTTGGTGTCTACAGTGAACTTTTTCAAGATATGGTTAAACCTCTAGTTAAAATCTTTCACTTTTTCTTTACGCTCCATCTTGATACTACCCAACTCTTTCAACAACATGGTGGGGGTTTTGTCCTCGGCAAAATTCTCAACTAAAATTCTCTTGAACATCCCCCAGTTCTAAATGGAGTTGACAGGAAGGATATGGTACCATACAATTTCTCTACCACCCAAAGTACATGGAAAAAGTATACATGCAACATCGTCATAACGTACCTCGAGTGTCTGTAGATGCAGGTAAAAAGTATGTAGATGATCTTCTGCCTTAACTATCTTGTCAAGGTCATACTTTGTTAACAGCTTCTTTACATGTCTTGGTATCTTGTGCAAGACACCCAGGAGTGCCAATGGGCCCTGTGTCATCCATTCCATATTTTGATCAACCATATTTTTCTTTGCTTTGTCCTCCTCCTCTTCTTTTGGTTCGTCTCTGCCTTTGCCTCTGCCTCCTCCACTGCCTTCCCCTTTGTTGGAACCTGAGCCCAAGAGTAAGTTGTTAACTTCTTCTCCTTGTAGTAAAATAGGAGGTTCCTCTTCATTCTCAGCAACTTCTACCATCTCTTCAAGAGTGGCAAGGATTACTTCTTCAACAGATGAGACTACCACTCTTGTGGGTGTAGTCTTTTGCTTCCTATGTGAAGAGGGAAGAATGTGTACTCCTGGAATCAGTCCAAAATCTTTATCAAACTGACGAGTGATGGGAGAGAGGTAGTTCGTGTTACTTCCTTGACCAGATGATAGATAAGTGGGGTTGAGAGGACATTCAATGATAAACTATTGGCGTCCCTCCTTCTAGCTTCATAAATGTTGACGGTGTTGAACCTGCCAATATTCATGGGATCTCCCCGGTATGAAATCCCAACTAGACCACACACCGTTTGGTGTAGAAGTCCCATCTGGTATGATGGCCCAGTTTCCATTATCTTAGAGATTTTCCTTAGCTCTTGTTGTTCAACATATGAGATGGTTATGCTTGTAACTTCAAGAAAGCGAGGTGAATATTCCTAGTGAGTGCGTAATGTAACTTTGTGTTCAGGTTCTCTTATTATAAGGGAAATGGTAAAAGTGAGCCTTTAGATGAGAGGTAGTAGTACCACCCAAGGAGATACACGTGAAAACAACAAGGGTATGTCTAGCATCTGGCAGAATAGTCCACTGCAGATGCAACAGTCGTTAAAACAAAGTGCAAGGGAAAACATGTACACTATCTAGCAGAGTAGTCCACATGGGGGTGACGGTCATTATAACCAAGTAAACAAAAATGGTATGTCTAATGTCCTATAGATTATTCCACACAGACAAGACAATAGTGATGAACAATACAACACATCTTCAACAATTAAGTACTAAAATAACTGAAGTAGTTCAACTATCTGAGTACAAGTTAAGAAAACATGCATTACAAACATTTAAAGAATAGCCTTACAAATGGATACAAAACATGTGTGAAAATGTGTTGGCCTAAGACACGATTCCGAATTAAGAAAAAGTTCCAAGGCACATATGTACACTGTACATGACAAGCTCCAGTAGTGGGACATTGGAGCCGCTCCTTGCTCCTCAAAGAACACACTATAGACTGATTCTCAAGGTTATGTTGGAGGAGCCAAGGTGAAAAGTCATTTTCTCGTATAATGAGGGGGTATATATAGTCAAGGGCAATGCTTGACCCTTGTGACTCTTGGACTTCCCTCATGACTTTTCAACTTCCTATGACTTTTCAACTGACGTGACTATTCAACTTCATATGTGCGTTTGTTGGACTTTCACATTACATTATATTTGATTACAACAAGTATGTGATGTGGCCGAGACAACTCATGACACAACTTGATAGGACACTGCTGACATGTATTGGTTAACTGTGGTGTCCCTATCAAGTTGTTATGTTTCTAAGTGATGGATCTGATCTCAATGTGTTATGTCTTCACCTCTGCATGGCAAAGTGTTGAAGGGTCTTTGATGGTCTTGGTCTTTCCTTGATGGTTTGGTGCATGTGTCCCTTTTGCTTGCTTCTCGATGTGCTTTGTACATTTGTTCAGCTGTGAGCAAGTGTTCTAGCATGTGCTCCTTCTTCATCCCATTCGTCATCATGCCATGTCCCATCAATGTACTTGTTCCTTCAATTCACTCATGATGGGACAACATCAAATCCAAAAATATCCTAGTCTAGCATGATGGATTTTTTTTATTTTTTTTTTTGGGGTCCAGGTGACTCGGAGGGAGGACACGACATTGAAAGTGTGCAGAGCACAGCTCAGGCTGGGATGAGGGGCTCTGGAGTATTGTCGTGAAAAAATGTGCAGAGGTCACTGGGAGGAAAAATTGCGCAATCATGGATAGTAGTGACAGGTGTAAGGTGGAACCCAACTGGGAACAACTACACAATTCCTGGGAGGAAGACAAGGTAGAGTGTCTGAAGGAATGTTGGACAGTTCTGTGCAATTTTCAGGGTGAGGAATGAGCAGGTCACTGAGGTCCTGACTAAGAATATGCACAATTTATTAGAGGGAGATAGATCGGGGCAACAAGGGTCACTGGCAGGAAATTATTTGTAATTTTCCATAGCAGGGCATTCGGGCTACATGGAGCTGTTGGTCATTACTGTGCATTTTGAGACACAGTACGAGACATGAAGCACAGTGCAGAGTGGGGTAGAAGAAAGTGTACTAGTCAGAAGAACTCAATTTTCAGGAGTAGAGCATAGGAAGCTAATAGGAGGCTTGACTCAATGTGATTGCGCAATTTTTGCAGGCAATGTAGGGAAGGTAGTTGGGCATGTTTGTGAAATTCGAGAGAGCAGTGCAGCCCTGGGTCACAATGCAGCGAAAATATCTGGTAGACTAGAGGGAGGCTTGACAACTGATCTTGCTGGAAGTTAAGATTGGATTTGGCTTGAAGACAACTTCTGCGCAATTCATGGAGACGGGAAGCCTGCTCACTTCCAAGATTGTGTAGTGTAGCTGCCCCGGAGGACAACCTCAAGCACTGCGCAATTATAGGCAACAGAGAAGGGTCACTGAGAGCTGAGACTACGCAGTGTAGCTTAGCTGAGGTCTGGTTGAAGGGATTTGTCTAGTCGACATATTTCTAGGAAAAATGGCTAAGTACAAGAGCAAGTGAACTTGTGCAAATGTGACATTGTGATCAGACACTTAGCATGACTCAACGACGGGACACTACAAACCAACAAGACCAACATGTGATCAATGAGGGTGTCTTAAGGTTAAGAGAGACAAATGCGACACTTGAGATAGACCTTTGAACGATCGTGACGACACTTGCGTGATAATGCTTAAAACTTTGTGTGTGAGTACGACTGATGTTCATAGAGAAAAGACAACTCATGCACACAAAGATAAAACTTCAAACTTGCCAAAACAAGACTGAAATCATGACAAACCAATCAACATGCCAAAAGACGATCATTGGTTGGACAAGCAAAGGGTTTAAAAGACTCTACAAGAGCTCATGGAATGAACTCGATTGTTTGCAACCATCAGCGGAAAAACCAAGGAAGGCTTTGAAATTTGGATGAAGGCCAAAATTTTGGAGGGTGTTGTAGTCGCTACAACAGAATGGCAGTGAAATCATGAAAGGAAATGAAAATATTCGACATGCAAAACTTACTTGTAGCATTGTTGATGAAGAGTCTCTTGGTTCCCAATTGTGTGCCCAAATCAAATGGAATGATTATGTAAATGAATGATTAACTAAGTTGATTTAAAGAAGTTAACATGCAAAATTGATTCATGCATGAGCACCACTTGTCGATGATTTAAAGGATTAGTTAAGGGGAGTTAAGTGGGCTCTTATATTCTAGGAGTACGCCCACATGAAACAAGTTGTGCATGCATGCAACTAAGAGCGCGTGTCTTCGACAGAAAGGAGTGTGCTCAAATAGGGTGCACTTGCTTAGCATGAAGGAGTGCCCTCAAGGAGGGCACACTTCTTCATCCTGAAGGATTGTGCTCAAGTTGGTTGCATGTCTTCACCAACTTGGAGTGTGCTTTGCTTTTTTGAGAGATTTTCTCGCTTTTGTTTTTTTTTTGTGCTTTTGAGTGTTTTTAGAGTGTGTTCACGGTGAGAAGGCAAGTTTCTAAGTCAAGTAAGTGATGATTTCACCTAATCATGGACTAACTAATTCAAGCACTTCTAATGGTTAAGTGAAGACACTTAGGAGACATTGAATAAGGAGGTTGTGACACTAGGAGAAAAAAAAAGAATAGCAAATCAAACAACATGACAACACAAAGGATCTTGAAATGACAGTTGACGTAGGCTCCAAAATTTACATAGGAAAAAATTTTGGAGGGTTGTTGTCGTAGCAACAACAATTTTCTTTATGCCTTAGCCAAATTACCACCCTCCACTACCTTTGTCTCTTATTTGATGCAAAGCATAAAGGTAAATTCCACTCTACCTTGCTCCCTATATTTGCATGCACTTAATATTTCTAGGGCATTGAAAAATGGCTTTGATCAAACTTATGAATGAGGTTTATCTAAGGGTTAAAATCCTTAACTTCATGCATCTTGCACACTTAAACAATCATATAAATTCCATTTTTGTGTCTATGATCCATTTAAAACCACGTCTCCATAGTGGGATACTTTTAGCCTCCAAAAGCTCAATAATCAAGAAGATGGAAGCATATGGTCTCAACTTATTTCTCCAAATCCACCATTTCATCAAATATCAAGGTTTATGTATTCTTGATATAGATATGCAAGGCACTCTCCTCAAGGAGGGGGCACCACAACATAGCAACATCCATTGTAAACTCAACAATTTCCAACTCAATCCATCATGACTCAACAATACCAAGCCCTTGAAGGTTGCAATTTCATCTTTAGCTATCATTAGTTAGTTTGTTATTGATGTGTATCATGTTGGGTATTTTTCCAACCTTTGGGATTTGTGCATGTACTATTTATTGCTTCTTTCTTATCCATTGGATTATGTGCAAATTAATGTGGACTAATATGTATTCTTATATAAAGGCCATCTAGCCATCATAATAATCAAGTGATTTTTCTCGAACTTTATTATTTTTGTTGTTTTTTATTTGTTTGTAGGTTGTTTGGTGATCCGAAATTGGATCCTTAAACTCTCTTAAAGCTACCCGAACTCTGTAAAAGCTCATACCAAAGTTTAAAGTCTTATGGATGTCAAAGCCTATTAGAAATAACCTCTGAGCAACAACAATTTGCAGTCATCATAGAGCAACAAGGACCTTCGGTCAAAGCGCATTGACAAGTGGTCCGCAGGGATTGTGCATGGCGCAAAAATGGTAGTTAGGAGGCTCAGACTAGAAAACGGAGGCTGTTTTTGATGCAAAGTTCTAATCGTGCATTGCTAGGCAAAACCCCTCAAGAAGGAAAAGCCCCGACTGCACAATGACAAGGAAAACCCGAAAACTATGGGAAAAGTGCTAAAGTGACAGGCAGGTCCTTTGCTCCAAAACCGACAGTATATCGGGGGCACCCTTGGGTAGTAAGCGGATTTGGCTGAAAACAAGCGATTCCATTCAACACTCGACACGTGTCCAGCAGATGAGAGAGAAAACCATTGCTCATCACACGCTAACGGTCGAGTAAGTCAACCACGCGAAATGAGAAAATAATGTCGAATCTGGGGGCTTCAGATCTAATGGTGGAGATCACGCCTGATGGAGAAACCAGATTTGATAAGGGAATTAAGCTGCGACATAAAAGTTTCAAGTCCGATTTGACCACTAAGTTGGTGGATGAGTCATTCCACAGTGCAACTAGATTACCGAACCGTCGAGGAAGAGATGGCGCAGTTCGTGAGAGGACAAGTGGCCACTTCCCTGTGGACGATGGCGATGACGTAGAGGCAGGGAACTCCAAATGAACATCAACAGGCAAATCGAAAGGGGGGAAGAGGAAACGAACAATCGGGGAATGGAATGGTTCTAAGAGCTACGAACAAACAGAGATTAAAGGGGGAGAAAAAAAGTGAACAAAGAGAAGATGCGGAATGCGCAGAATCTGGGGAGTCACTCCGAGGTCAAGTGAAAAGCCAAAGAGCTCAATTGACAACTGCATATTGCTGTTGGAGTTTCTTAGAAGTCCAGCGACTCATAGAGGCATGTAAAAGGCTGAGAAAAAGAGATTAGAGAAGCTAGAGCCAAGAGCCAGAGCGAGCACTAGAAGCGAGAGTTGAGAGCCAGAACTAGAGCCAGAGCCAGAGCTAGAGTCAAAGCCACAACTAGATCAAGAGCCAGAGCCGGAGCTAGAAAACCAAAGAGCTTCAAGAGCTAGTGGATAAGATGGTGTTCTAACCCCAATGTTCCTGTATAAACATTGGAGTTAAGTGTAGCACTTGTAAAAGAACTATTTCCATAATCCCATAGAGCCTAATCGAGTTGATTAGAGCTCAAGGAGACGTAGCCCAAGATATCAGGGTGAACTCCATATTATACTGTTATCTTATGTGTTTTTTTTTATTGTTGCTTTAACTACTGTTATATGCATTTATATATCAGTTTAAGTACCTTCCCATATCAACACAAACAACAGATTTTGAAGTAAATAATAAGCTGGAAATAAATACAAGCATACACCCATATTGTCAAGCATTTCTTATTTCCGCATTGGTTAATGAAATAGACTTGGAAAAATTTAAAGCTTTGGAAGTGGGAGAGGTTCTTGTAAGTTAGAGATCAGGTGGTATCAGAGCTTAAGATTGATTAACCCCACCTTCAAAGAAGGTTGTATCAAAATGCTTGATTGACAGGGCAAATATTTCTTGTTTAAAAGGTGTTTTACAGTCAAGGATTGATTGCCTCATTGATTGTATGCTTGGTTGTAGACTGACTATTGTTTGAGTTTGTAGAGGTGAAGGGAAAGCTAGTGATAGCTCAGTCCAGGAAGGACAAGAAGGAAGAAGAGCTGAAGGCATTCTTCTATCCCAAAGGACCTCAAAGCAACCCTTGAAGCACAAGAAGTTTGTTGCAAAAGGTTGATGAATAAGCTCCTTATTAATCTTGTTTAAAGTTATTTTATGCATTTTGAAAATTACAACTTCTACAAGTGAGTTCGCAAATTTTTCTTACTCCGAAGTTCCTTTAATGGAGACATGAAGCAAGATTCGTCCACCATGATGGATATGGTGAGAGAAATGTATGAGGATGGAAGGAAGCGCAACATACTTAGAGAGCAGTTGAATTCTGTGGAGGAAGAGAAGCAAATGTTTTCTGACAAATTGCAGGGAATGGAGAGGCAACTTCATATTGCAAGTATGAACCTGAGAAGGATGCATGAGTTGGAGTCATAAATATTTGTTGCCAAAGAAGCCTTGGCCAAGTATCAGCTTGAAGAAGAGGTAAACCATTCTTGTTTGTCCTCAAATTCTTCTAAGAATTCTTATATTGGTTCTTTTGAAAAACATACCAGAGGCATAGGTTCCAAGCTAATGTCCAAGATGGGCTATGAAGAAAAAGGATTGGTCAAACATGCACAAGGTAGTGTTGAGCCAATAATGGTTGAGGAAAGGCTTAAGTATTTGAGTCTTGGCTATGGACAATCTGATGGAGAGAATTCCAAAGCTTCCATGAAGGCCATTGAAACAGTTCCAAAAAGGAGTTATGTTGCAGGTCCTCTACCTCAGAAGTGTGAGGATTGTATTCAGGAGGAATGAAATAGCTTGAAACATCATTCGCATGATGCGAGTGTTCACAAGCACACACTTGAACCAGAGAGTTGTGGAAACTCTGACAGCCTTGAAGAAAGTGATAGTGTTCCAAAGGGAGCCACTTCTTCATTTGCTTCACCTCCTCATGAAGGTAATAAAGGTGAAAGAGGTAGGTATAAATCTGGTTCTAAAAACATTCCTTTTGATTTTGTAAAGCATGGAAAAAGAATTGCATGTTCCTTTTGTGGTTTGGATAACCATTATGTTTCTAGATGTTGGAAGAGGATGGCCACATATAGGAAACTTTTGAAGGAAAAGAAGCAAGCAGCCAAAGGTCCACAGGACAAGGCAAATCATGTTGTCAAAAGGATGTAGGTGTGCTGCACTTACTGCCATAAGAAAGGGCATCTTGCTGAAAGGTGTTGGACTTTGAATCCAACACTACTTCCACCAAAGCTAAAGGTGAAAGTGGAAAAAGAAAATGGCATGAATGGAAATAAAGATTCCATGATTGATGTGGTTCAGGATGACTCACATATTGATGCTGATGTGCAAATAAAGGAGGGACTTTTGAAATGGATTGGTAAGAAATGGTTAGAATTCTTATCCAATTAAGGCTGCATGTCTAGTGATGCATCTATTTGAATTTCTTTGTAGAATAAATGCAAGTTGCATGATCTTACCAAATCGTAAATAAAAAGAAGTTGAGTAGGAAACTCACTTTATTGCTACAACAATATGTTCATTTCAACTTCGAAAGTACAGTGTACTTAAGTGAAAGTTGAAAGATGGAATGCATGCATGAGCATGAGATGCATGTGATGCTAGCTTGGGATAAGTTAGCTTGGTTTCTAAAATGGAGATAAGGATGAAATGTTTCATCTTTTGGAAAAGAGTCCTAAATGTCTTTTTCCTACATGCTTGACTTGAAGGGTCATTTGTTGTAAAGGCATGTTTTATTGGCTTGTCAATTGTATGCAGATGTAAGACATGGAAGGGTTCACAAGATGTGAAATAGGTTTCTATGTTGAAGTAGGAGTTAGCCCATGTAGTTGTTGTCTGTATGCCTACTATTGTTAACAATTGTTGTTGGCAGCGTTTCAAACAGGTACAAATGAAAGGTTTGTGGAGCAGAGGTACTTCACATTTGTTTGACCCACCTTGGATCAAGGATTAAGGCAAAGAAGCTCAAACTACCTTTTGTAAACTTCACAGAACAAGTTCTACATGAAGTCAAGGATGAAAATTGTTCTTCCCGAGATAACCAATCCATCCAAGAAGGGAAGTGGCTAGATATTTTGGCTTAGAGGCACTATACGAAGGCAAGTGTAGGGAGGCTGAAAGAAGAGGGTGTTGTTACTATCATTTACTACTCAGATCAGTATATCAGTCTTTGGGTGGACCAAAAGTTCTTTGAGTGGGAAGGCGTATCCGAAATTGGATCCTTAAACTCTCTTAAAGCTACCCAAACTCTGTAAATCTCATACCAAAGTTTAAAGTCTTATGGATGTCAAAGCCTGTCAGAAATAACCTCTAAGAAACAACAATTTGCAGCTAGCACAGACCAACGAGGACCTTCAGTCAAAGCGCATTGACCGGTGGCCTGTGGGGACTATGCATGGCACAAAAATGGAAATTAGGAGGCTCAGACCAGAAAACAGAGGTCTTTTTCTGATGCAAAGCGTTAATCGCGCACTGCTGGGAAAAACCCCTCGAGAAGGAAAAGCCCCAAGCACATGGTCACAAGGAAAACCTGAAAACCGTGGGAAAAGCACTAAGGGCATGCGAGTCCCGTGCTCCAAAACCGATGGTATATCGGGGGCACCCTTGGGCGATAAGCGGATTTGGCTGAAATTGAGCGATTCCATTCAGCACTCGATGTGTGTCTGATGGATGAGAGAGAAAACCACTGCTCATCGCATGCTAATGATCGAGCAAGTCAACCACGTGAAATGAGCAAATAATATCGGATCTGGGGGCTCCAGATCTAATGGCAGAGATCACGCCCAATGGAAAAACTGGATTTGACAAGGGAATTAAGCCGCGACATAAAATCTTGAAGTCCAATTTGACTGCTAATTTGGTGGATGAGTCATTCCACAGTGATACTGGATTACCAAACCATTGAGGAAGAGCTAGCACAGTTCGTGAGAGGACAAGTGACCACTTCCCTGTGGATGGTGGTGATGACGCAAAGGCAGTGAACTCCAAATGAACAGCAACAAGCAAACCAAAGGGGCAGAAGAGGAAATGAAAAGTCGAGGAATGGAATGGTTCTAAGAGCCACGAACAGACAGAGAGTAAAGGGGAAGAAAAAAAAGTGAACAAAGAGAAGACGTGGAATGCACAAAGAGTTTGGGGAGTCACTCAGAGGTCGAGTGGAAAAGCCGGAAAGCTCAATTGACAACAGCATATTGTTGTTGGATTTTCTTGGAAGTTGAGCGACTCACAGAGGCATGTAAAAGGTCGGGAGAAAGAGCTTAGAGAAGCTAGAGCCAAGAGCCAGAGCGAGCGCCAGAAGTGAGAGTTGAGAGCCAGAACCAGAGCCAGAGCTAGAAAGCTGAAGAGCTCCAAGAGCTAGGGGATAAGATGGTGTTCTAACCCCAATGTTCCTGTATAAAACATTGGAGTTAAGTGTAGCACTTGTAAAAGAACTATTACCATAATCCTAGAGAGCCTAATCGAGTTGATTAGAGCTCAAGGATACGGAGCCCAAGATATCAGGGTGAACTCCATATTATACTGTTGTCTTATGTGTTTGTTTTTATTGTTGCTTTAACTATTGTTATATGCATTTATATATCAATTTAAGTACCTTCCCGTATCAGCACAAACAACAAATTTTGAAGTAAATAATCAACTTAAAACAAATACAAGCATACACCCATATTGTCAAGCATTTCTTATTTCCGCATTGGTTAATCAAACAAACTTGGGAAAATTTAAAGCTTTAGAAGTGGGAGAGGTTCTTGTAAGTTAGACAAGAAGCCTAGGAGCCCCATTTTTAGATCATTTTGTCTACAAGTCATCAACATTCCTTACGGGATACATCATATACATCATTTTGTATCATAGCATCAATCCATGCCTGCTTTCCTCAAATCTAGGCATATTCAAACCTCCCACCTGTTGTGTGTGGAGCATGATTGTTCAGAGGTCTTTGTTTTCAGCTAGATGTATACCCCAGGAAGTTTGTACACCCCTCCATACAGGGGGGTGCGAGGGGGCCGACCCCCCCGGCTGGGGGATCCAGGGGCCAGCGGTCCCCTAGCGGGGGCTCGAGGGCAGCGCCCCTGAAGCTAAAAATAGATTTAAAATTTCCTTGTAAAAATATAGTAATTTCTAGTCAATCTGGGTCATTCATTAGATGGATTATTTGACAGTATAACTTATGTTTAGTTTAGGGTTTTTTGCCCTAAAAGGAAACCCCTCTCTTTGTATGAGGGCATTCTATTAAGTCTGTGTAATATATGTGTATTCTCCGAGCGAGAAGCAGAGAGGTGAAACTGTGAGAGAAAACAGAAGATATTACAGCTGATCTGCTATAGGTTGTGTCTCTTCATTTTGCTGGATAATAGAAAGGAAGGACTGGCTGTTCGAGGTGTACGTAGCCCAAACTGGGTGAACCACATATATATGTGTCTCTCTTGTTTTATGCATTTTCTATGTTTATATTTCTGCAATATTTTATGTGTTCCATTGCTCTGTAATATATAATTTTATAACACCACCCAACTCTAACATTTATTTTCCCATTTCAGGCATTAGATTCCTTAGAAACAATCTATCATACATGCTGAGGCACCAAAATTATTAATAGAGTAGTCTAACTATCCCTTATAATTGAATAAGAGGGCTCAGTTTTTTGATAGAGCTCTCAACTTTTGTGCATAGCCTCCAAAATTTAGTTGACTAGATATATGCCACTCGATTAAAATCACTTAGTGGCATTATGTATATCTAGTTATCTCCTCTAGAAATTAACCCCTCATCTAATCAATAAGTTCCATGGTTTTGCGGAAAATGAATCTTACTTTTTTTTAATAATATGATTTCTTAAGTTGCACCTCCAACAATGATATTTGAGTTAATAATGCCATTTACAAGCCATTTTTTTCTTTATCTCTAGGCAACCAAATCACCTTCTTAATTTTCACATAAAAAATTCTTCTTACATCACCATCCTAGTGTAGGATTTCCTACTATACTCTTCACATCACCTTCTCTCAAAGTCTATGACACCCTAATGCACTCTTCATTATCAGTGCATAGCCTTCTATTCCCCCATAGACTTAACTCTTATTTTTCCATGCCATAGGTATCCATGCTCTAACATACTTTCTCTTGGGAGAATATTGTAGTTCCACCACCATCAACACTACATTTCTAGAGCTCACTCTCACTCCAACCTAGAAAAATCATGTATGTTTCCATAAGATCTAAATCCTACCTCGCTTTATGCCCTAACTAGCTTCTATAGTATTCAACTAGCATATTAACCACCTTTCTCCGTCAAATTTCTTTTGCAACAACATTCTTCTTTTAATTCTCACTCATAGGGTGAAACCTATGCATAAGGATTGTTTTGGCCTTCATTTACAATTTTAATATGTCTCTCTTGTGCTTCCAATGATATCATCTAAGCACTTGACGCACCTCTTTTTTGAACTAGAAAATCTACATCTCTCCTTAGATATGGAGGCCAAGTGAATTAAGAACTTCTAGGCTCATGGGTATGTAGCCTCATAGAATACTTCAAACTTTGTCTTAACATGGTTGAATTACATCAACTTCAATTAGTGGAATACTATCTCACCGACATGGCCCTAACACGGTGGCAATCTCATTTTAACCTCTATTCCACACCAATTTCCGTTAACACTTGGGATGACCTCTAGCATTCTCTTTGCTAATATTTTTACCCTTTTAGGTGTCAAAAGGATTTAATGTGTGAATTATTGCAGTGGAATCAAGCTCTTCAACAACAAGCCAAACTATATTACAATATTTACGAAACTATGTATTGAGATTCACATCATTATGACAGGAAAGGTACTCATTCTTAAATTCGATTCTTGAATATTTGTCATTTCTACCATGTAGTTGACTTCTTTAGTAACCTTGCATTAAAAAATTCCTTTATCCTTGCCTTGTACATTGAATGAAAGATAAACCACCAATCCATGTTACCTTACCCTCCATTCCCAACTCCCTTCTAAGTTTCTGAATGGTGTCAAAAGCACCAACCCTCTTCCCATTCCTCCACTAAATGTTGGTCCCTTCAGTGACCACCTTTGCACTCAACATATAGATCCATCACCTATAATCCCTACCTCATCCCTTTTGATGAATGTGTTGTCTTATAACTCTTGTACATGCCATCACTCTTAGCCACTCCTCTCCTCTACCACCACATATATATTCCACCTCAAATAGGTCCACAATCTTAGTCCACTCCTAATAGGAAATCACTTCCAACTCTTCACTCTCCATGCACACCTTAATTTATTAGCATACCTCCTACCACATCCAAAGATCTCTTATTCTAGGTATCCCTTTTACCATCTATCCCAAATGCCCAATTTCCATGTACTCCCCACATAATCACATTCAACATGGCTTTGTACCTAGAACAACAAGTTAACCTTCTTTTCTCTTCTCAAAGAATTTTCAATGAAGGCTTGAACTTGAATAAAGGCATAAAGGCATGATAACAAATAAATCTAGCATTATTTTACTCTCTTTGACCAAGCATAAAAGCATAAAACCTTTACCTCAAACGTCATCTGCATCTAATTCTCATCAAACATTTCTCACTATAAATCAACCTATGACATCCATCTTTGAAGGGATGTTTTGCAACATCAAAATATCCCAATAGGTATATTTTCATACAACCAATAAGCACTCTAATATTCCATGCCTTTTCCTTCCTTGTTTTCATCCTACTAAGCATCATTCGTACATAGGGAAGGCTTCATTTATTAGCATGCTAGACCATACAGATACCTACCAACTTATCTCCCCAATAAAAAAATTCAAGATGCTAAACATTACACATCTTTTGATTATTGATACACTTGGGAATATTCTTTGTAGGGTACCTCAGTTACATCTATGCACAAGATAACGCAACACCTCTTTGGGGAAGCAAGTGTGTGAGATTTGTGAGACACCCAATGTAAGGTGCACAAGGGAACATCCACGACTAATAATGTAAAGCGAGCCTCTGGTTATAAATTTAATATTATTATCCTAAAGGGGGACCTGGGAAGGAAGATAAATATTTGTTGAATAGTTTCATATTAGTCCACATAGTGAACAACAATCATTAAAGCATAACAACACTCATTCAATAAAATCCATAGCTAAGAAATGAATTAGTTCATTCACTTAGTATGTAATTAAAGTAACATATATCATAAACATAACAAGAATAGTCCTACTATATCTATGATACATGTATGAAGATGTGTCGTCTCATAGAGATTTTGATTAAGAGTGAAAGATCCCAAGTACATTGTTACATGAATGAAACACTATATCCATTGATGGAACATGAAGCCACAACTTGCTTCTCCAAAGTATGATCTATCTCTTATGCGCTATAATAGAAGCCAAGGCAAGACTCCAAGAATCCAAGCCCTTTCTTTGAGTGATGAGGAACTATTTATAACAAATCACAATGACGTTTGAGCTTCCTCGTGACGCTTTGGCTTCTATGAATATTCATATTCTATTTATGAAATATTACATTCTATATGTGACTATTCACATTCCACATGTGTCTCCTGGACTTCATAAGATAACATTTATTACATAAAACAAATTACAAATAAGATGGTGGTCTAATAAGACAAAATTGATAATGCGACAAATGCTCATCAAATGGATAAATCATTTGCTTCCTTATGGAGTTCAATTATAATGTAAGTGTTCCATGCCCTTAACTTCGTTGATATAGCTTTGAACCAAACTAGAAAGTCCCCTATATATCGCATCTTCACCTCCAATGCCTCCATCGTTATGGTCTTAGAGCTTGACTGTACATTATTCCAGAGCGATGACAGTTTCGTATGAGCTTTGACTAGTGAAAAGGTGTGCTGTATTTGGTAACCTCCAAGCCTTCCTATTCTGTTTCCTACTTGATCTATTCAATATATTGCCTGATCTCTGATGATTTTTTTGCCTTTGATCGCTTCAAGTGTTCCTATTGTGTGCATCCATGCTTTTGTGTTAAAGACTCAAAACCATTATGTAGACAATTATAGGAAGCAATAGTACTAACTGACTATGGTCCAATATACGAGTAGTTATATAGGTGGAGTCTCAATTGAACTTTTTCCATCTCTGCAATAATCCTGTCTTTATTTTCCAAATGTTACAGAACATCTTGATACGTGGCAGACCACTCCTAAATTTGGTCGACTGCTCTGTTTGCTACTTTCAATATTTTTACTGGTTCCTATGCTTTCTTTTGGATGCCAATGAGAGGGGCCACCACCTGTTGTATAAGTATCATCTCATCATATAGTCACGCCATGGTGTCCTCCATTGGCCCCAGTTCTTCCTACATGGTTGACTTCCATTTTGCGGTGTTGAAACTCTGTGATGATAACCGCTTATTCTCTTCCGCAAGATGTTTCGCCTATTGCTTTACTACAACAAGTTATTTCTTCAATCTATCATTCTCACTCAATATATATTCAAAGTTGTCCTATGTTGTTGTGGAAAAAGCAACATTTGTTGGCATGATTTCCCTATAATTCCTTCTTGTGTTGGTAGTAATCACCTTCTTTGTGGAAACTGAGACTGGATTTTGAGGATGCTTTGGGAAGTATCTATGCCTCTGTTACATGATCCTCTTCTTAAGTTGACCAAATGAGACATGAATACATCCATGACTATATCTGCTAGTGGAGGTGTGATCCCCATCTCCCCAAATGGAAGATGACCACCTATGAGGGGATTTTCTTTCGAAATATCTGTTTCATCCTCCATTAGATGGATGATATCCTCTTCCTCCATTTGTTCCTCTTCCATATATTGATTCAACTATTCTTCTTCCAGCCTATGTGCTACAAATTTGTGGTATGGTAAAAGTATCATTCAAAGAATTTTGAGGTCTAACTAGAAGCTTCTAATCTAACCACGACTAGAAAATCGAACATGAAATACATCAAATAATATGAAACCTATGAAGGAAAGGCATATACATAATTAAGATAGACACTTAGTGAGTGTGTGAGAGATAGGGTAGCATGTGCATCCACAAGTGTGAGAAGAGGAGGCTCTCATGTGGAAATCAAACAAAAACACGCGAGGGTTTTGAGACATAACAACATGTGTATAAATTATGATTCACCTAATTTGGTGAAAGATGTCGGAATGGAAGTATTTGACTTGAGCTAAAGGGTCGAGAAATTATTTGATATAAGCATAAAAAGCACCTAAAAAGGGGAAGTGTCAAGGAATTTCTAGATTAGTGAGGGGCTCCCTTTTTGTTGTGAAAGCTCATTGAGGCAACATTGTGGATGATAATAGGGCATAACTAAATAGGTTGAAAGGCAAGTCACCAATTTTTGTGTGGATTAAAGAGAATGACCTTCATCCTTACACCATTGGTAGCTTGAGAGGGAATTTCCCTCTAGGTATTTTTTGTGTAGAACAATTAAAAAACCATCAATAACATTTTGATAGACTATGGAATTAGAAAAATTTCAAGAGAATCAATGAGTTTGACTTCATGAAAGAAATTGGCTTTCATGACTTCACCCTTTAATGCTTGAGTGAGAACTCCCTTGATGATTTCATGGTATAGCTTAAGGGTGGATAGCTACACAAGATAAATAGACAATTAAGCCTATGGTGGGGTGAAATGTGGCTCACCCTTCATTAATTGTAAGCAACTTTTGATATTGATTATATAATTCCCTTGTGGACTTTGTTAGAGTCCTATAGTGATAGGATTCATAGTTTTGGATTGGTTGAGGTTAAATCTTGTAATATTGTACATACCTTTGCTTTCTGTAAATGTTTTCCATATTAAAATTAAAAAATGCAAAGAGGGTATGTCTTAAAAGAAATATCAGAGGACAAGAAAAATAAGAAAATATCAATAAATGACAAAATATGAACCCCAAACAAAAAACAGATCATGAAAGTGTGCAAGTCCAAGTGCCATTACTCTTTACTTTACTGTCTTAAATTATGGTTGTGTGCATCTTGTCATACATGCCACAACCCATGATAGTCAAACTGCTAAATCTTGACTACTTCATGCTTTGAATTTCATGTTTATATTTAGAGAATAAAAAGTTGACCAAACAGTGTAATCTTGGCAGATTAGTAGATAGGTAGAGAAATAAAAGGAGCTCATCAGTTTAATCTGAGACCTTGGAAGATATAAGGTTACAAGTAGATAATTTATTACATAAAAGAAAAAGGAAAGAAATGGGTTTGCTAGCTTAAGTGCACCCACCAAAGTGAAGCAAAAAATGTTAGGATAGGTAAAAGGGTAGGTAGAAGAAAGGTTGCAGAAATACAAGTCATTTGAAGCATAAG
>APFE030079665.1:0-25998 GCA_000404065.3 Pinus taeda | reverse complement strand
CCCTTATATTTCATAAACCCACAGTAAATCATGGGTTAATTATGCTTAACTGTAATTGATCCCATGGGCCCCGCTAAATCACACCCCCATCTCCCTCTGTGCATACCCTCCACACAATGATCATTGGATCATCTGCCCCCAGATCCAACAGCCTTCGCCCATATCACGCCAGCTCAATGCCCAACCTTTACCGACATAAGAGCACACGATATGGGTAATTTTGCTTCGTCCCATTTTGCTACGTGTCAGCCTCTCACATACATCACATTCCCTCAGCAAAATGCCGCCTGACCCTCATATGTGGTGTGATGCCCTCCAATACCTCCTCCTCGCCATAAAGCAAAACCGTCACTATTCATATAATTTCCCTGCCAATTCTAACCGCTCCCCGTTAAAAGCCCGCATACCCCATTTTTGGCCTTTTTTTCGCTTGTTTGCACTATTGAAGCCTCTGAAGCACACCAACGCCCTCAGAGCTCCTACGACCAGCTACCAACTACCAGAACCTTCCGAAAAGCCACCACAACACACTTGAAATCCGCAGAAACCTCCAAACCTCCATTTAAAACCAGTTTGCAGCCCCAACCATAAATTTTAGGTATTTGAGCAGAAAACCAGAATGCCCCTCTCATTTAAAAACGTACACTAAATTCATGAAATAATTGAATGAATTTAATTGAATTCCCTTTAAATTGAGATTATTCCTCCTCTTAAAATACCAAAACCCCTACCTGTAAACCACTAATACCTTAATACTATTACAAAATTGTCAGAACTTCACTTCCAATAGCCATATAGCCCAAATTTCCACAATTTATTACATAAATGGCTGCCCAAACTGCTCTAGATGTCAGGCCAGTGACAACCCCTCATTTAGACATTGACCACCTAGCTCTAACAGACAAAGACATCCAAATCAAGGATACATACACCCCATGCCACCTTCTCAGAATCCACTGATGGGCCAATGATAGATTCCTAAACCATGTTGATGATATAAACCTTCGGGAATATAATCACCCCAAGTATACATTCGCAGAAGTCCACCCATTCCCAGACATAATACATTTCTAGCAAGCCTGTTATGTTCCAAGCCATAGGGCTATTGAGGCACCAAACCATGAGATACTTTTTATTATTATTGTTGAATCCTTCAACCAGATGCTACAAATCCAACCTAGTCCTAATTTGACTCCATTGTCCATTGGACACCTGTTGGACCTATACATCACACTAGGCCCAAATAAGATCAAACAAATATTTCAGAACTTCATCATTGAGGAGTTCCATACTCCTAGAGACATTCCACCCTATGTAGCCACTATTTTTTCAGAGATGGCAGGAGAATAATTACCATGATTTCATGCATCCTAGGATGGACATCAGACGAGTTTGTGGATGAGGTCATCATGGACTCTTGTCCACTTTCACTCTAGGCAAGCCTCCTGCCATATTGTACGATTATGCCCAGTTCATTGCAAACAAAATGCATGAACAACACACTAGACTGCCCACTGAAAGAGTTTTCAAATACTCTCCAGTGTTGTTTCATATGTTCTTCTACTACCAAATATATAAATTCCCTTTGAAGATCTAGAAATTAGACACCAAGGGAAAGGAAAGATCAATCATCTTCTGGACACCCATGGTCCACAAGTTTTCCACCTCATACAAAGACTTCATAGACTCTTTTGTACATCCATTCATGAACATGATGACCTCCAAGTTTCAGCCTGGAATCATCCCTGAAATTAAAAGAGTACTACAATTAGCCAAGAATAACAAAGTGGTAGAATGGTATCTCTACCAAAATCACACAGAAATTAGGATATATGGTTGTGAGCTAGCCCCTACAGATTTCCAAAATACCTCCCCATGAGGATATTCACCCTTGAATACTTTACGAAAATGATAGTTGCAAATGAGGTCAACTTCCTAGCTGCTAGGAAGAAGACACAGCTTAAGATGAAAAACCAAATATGCCCTTTCATCTGCAACACTAGAGAGGTTGGGCCTGAAGCTGATAAGATGCTCCAGGAATTCAAATTCAAGAATAGTTTCATCTAGCATTATGACCCTCATGGGGTTATAAACAAGCTCAGACAAAAGGTCAAGTTTGGACCTTACATCCACTACCCAAGACCTGACATTGAACAATATACCAATAAGTCAGAATGGGTAGAGAATACATTGATTGACATGGAAAACACAATGATGGATGTGGAGAACACCATGATTGATTTAGAGAAACAATTTTACCATAGCTCTTTCCTGCAAGTTCCAGAGTTGGGAGAGCTAATGAACATCACTCCTGTCATTCATACCCCTCTCAATGAGGGGAGGAATCCTAAAAGAAACAAGGAGGAAGCATCAAGTTCTGCCATGGAGACCATTGATGAGCAGTTCAAGCTGAAGAAAAGGCCCAAATTGAATCTTGTGCCTGAACAAGAGGAAAAAATTGCATCAGAAGACATCATTGACACCGAGGCAATGGGGAAAAGAAGTAAATAGACAACATAAACAACTGCATCAACAGAGACACAGGAACCATCTACTTCCAACATACAGATCATACAAAGGCAGAAGATTGTGGAGGTGTCTTCATTTTTCAGGCCAGTTGACAAGGAAACAGATATCAAAGAAAGATTCAAGGAAATCAAAATGTGGAACGAAAATCTGAAGGCAAACACATATGCCAAATACCTGAAGATGACACCACCAAACCAGAGCAGATTGATGTCAACCTTTGACATCAAAGAAGGAAAAATGCAGGTGTCCTTCCTACAGCCCACTGTAAAACAACCCAAAACCTCAAGAAATTGCAAGAAAACCAATTTTGAGGTCTTGTCCAGGGATGTTCATCCCATTGATCAAATAGAATTCCATAAGCATGCTGGAGAAATGATCTACTCCAGCCTCATAGCAAAGGCCATGGCATCATTCAAACTGAAAGATTCATTGGACAATCTAACAACCCAGTACAAACTGGAAAAGGCCTCCTCCAGTGCCAAAGACACCAAGATAAAGTCCTTGAAGGACCTGGTTATTGAAATGGGCCATGACCCAAATGACATCAAGGTTATTGAGCAGTTAATAAAAAAGAAGAATGAGGATATTGCAGCCCTCAAGAAACAGCTCAGGCTGTCTCAATTAGAGCACCCACAAACAAAGGAAGTCCTGGAAAGCTAGACAAATCATGAAGATATGATGGACTTGGTGCTGCAGCTCAATGACCAGTTGAAGGAGATGGAAAATGAACTAGAAAGCTTGATTAAGCTCAAACAAGCTAGTGATGATAGTGCTCCTCCAACTATCATTCCAATAGTGACCACAGTTGTACCTTCCACTCCGGCAGCAACATTAGCTCCCACTGGTCCAATGGCCACTACATTGCCAGCATCGACTTCGACTACATCAGCAACAACATCAACAGCAACAGGTAACACAGGTGAAGAAGTGAATAGGCTATTCAAAGCAATGGAAGAAATGTCCATTTGGACCAATGAAATGAACAAACTCAAGGAGAAAGTCAACAACCTTGAGATAGATTACAGGCCCAAATTATGCATAAGGAATAACAACAAAAGGTTGCAAGGATAAATGAAAGGATTAAAGGCCTGGAGAAAGAACTGACCTTAACTGAGCCAACAGGAAAGGCTAAATAACAATTGTGGGCCAATATCATTGACTCTATAAATGATATTTGGCCATCTATCTAGGTCATTTTTTAGCAGATTGATTTGATTAAGTAGGCAATAGAAGCCATTGAAAGGGTGAAAACAGAGCTTGGAGATATGCAAGAGGAAGTAGCAAGAATCATCCACTTCCTCAACTCCAAGAATAAATATGAACTGCAAGAGCTTGAGATATGTTATAGGACAGGTACAATTTTGGAAGTCAGGAGATTCCTCACTAAGAGGAACTTAATGTTGAATTTAGAAGATAAGTGTCAGAACATGTAGCTAGCCGTTGATAGGTTCATGGCTAAATTTGAGCTATTGAAAGAAAAGGGATTACCTAATCCCTTAGTTATAAATGACAAGTTAATGACACAGGAAGATTACAACAAAAATATCACGGAAGTGGTGAAAGAACAGATGATGACTACATCTATGAAGGGCATGCCAACATGCAACTTCTTGTACCAAACATTTCAAAATTTGTTTTACCTCCAACATGAGGTAAAACACCTGTTTATTAATAAGCCCATTTTTTCCAAATACACAAAGGCATATGAGATATATAGAAAAGTGATCAATATCCAATTACCAGATGAAGAAAGATGGGAAAAATTGAATGATTTATTGTAGTAAAAACATAGTAAATTATTAATGTACATTAAAAAGTAAAACAACAGGATAAAAGGATATTGACAGGTCAGCAGGGTTAAAGTGTATCAGATGAAAGAGTATCTGGTGAAAGGTCAAAGTAAAATAGAGCATCCAGCATGAAATCCAAACAACCTAGCAGCATAAAAGGCTTAAAATCAAAGTCTACAGCCAGTAGAACCAAAATAAAAGGGATAGCATGAAATAGTTCAATAGCTATCTCTATCTTATTTCAAGAAGATATTTCTTTTTTCCTAGATTAGTTCTGAATACAATTTGAGATATTTTGTAAATCCTTTCCTATAAGTACTTCAAAATTTGAAGTATTAGGGCGGATTATTTTAGATTTGTAGAGTTATTGTGATCTTGAACCTAAGGGTGATTGTCCTATTTTCAAGTCAACATAATGGATCAAGTAATAAAAGCATTTTTCTATAGGATTCATGAGATGAGCCATTTGCAATGAATTACTTTCCTTGTGTGATTGTGTTACCTTTATTTTGTGTTTTCATAAGCTTAAATGTGTTCTAAAATCCAAATGAATTAACTGGAAATATCATGCAGAATTTGTTTAATTACACTCTATTTTGCACAGTTATTTATTTACATGTTTTCTTCTAATACCCGGATTTGAGAACCCTTAATTTCTCTCCCATATCAGTTGACTTCTTTCATTCCTTCCAAAGTCTGGCCTAGGGAACCCTTAATTTCTCTCTGGATCCAATTTCAATCCATTCACCATTTAACCTCTGAGATCTATAGTAACTCATCTATCTTGCCCTGTAGACATTGTTTTTAGAACTGAATCTAGTCTTGTTTATTAGACATCTGACTCCATAGCCCAATGGTAGAAGCCAGTCCTCTTTCAATCAAAGTAAAGTGATCCCACCACCAAATTTGCAAAACAAAACCCAAGTGCAAGCAATAACTAGCCTAAAATCATCTTAACTAAAACAAAGTTAAATTATAAAGAGAGAGCCCTCTTTGAGCATCAGGAAGGCTAGGTCTTCATCTCCAAAAGTGGTTTGTGGTTACCTTTGGTTTATCTTTCTTCATACTTCAAAATAAATATCAAAGTGATAACATTTCTAGCAACCGTACTGGGAACTTCGATCTCAGTCTCATAAAACTTTAAGGAAACCTTAAATTTAATCTTTAGCCCCTTAAGGTCATTATCTGAAGTAAATTTTCAAAAATTTCATAAAAACAGTTTAAAAGCTTAAAATTATAGCTCCTAAGAAGATTCACTATACCAGGGCAAACCCAGATCCAAACCCTGCAACTATAGTTGATGGCCCAAAGAGAATTCTAAGAAAACCAAAAAAAAAGAAACTCAGGCAAGTAGTAGCCAGCTAGCCAGAACCAATTCACTCCATGGGGAGTTGTCAACTTTAGAGGAAATCCCTTTTGATTTGCCATTTGATCTATCATTATTTAGAACTAAATTTGAGAATGCCATCCATGAAACAATCTTAGACCCTGAGTTTACTCGACTCATTGAATCCAAAAGGGTTATCCATCCAAATTTAGATAAATTTGTCTTGGACACTTTTGACAATTTAGAAGCTTTGACCTCTACATTGATTAGCAATATAGATAGTGCTTACCTTCAACAATCTGTTGAGCTAGCTGCCCTTACTGTTGTTGCCTTTGAAATCTCTGCATAGTCTTCACTCACTGTCAATACCCCTTCTTTTACCACAACTTCACCAATTGTATCTACCACAATCCAATCACCTAAAGTAGTCATTAATCAACCATCTTCATCATCATCTAGTTCACCTCCATCAGTTTCAAGCCCTTCCTCAAGCACCACAACTTTACCCCCTTATCAAACTAGAATCACAGCAATGGCAAACCGATATGCTCCTCTTGTTTTGCATGCAAAACTCCATGCCATGCTTGCAAATTATCAATGTAATATTTTCTTGTTTGATGCTACTGGTCATTACACTGCCCAGCAACATGTAAACAAGATACCTGACTTTTTTGAATTGCATGAGATAGATGAAGAAGATGTCCAAATGAGATTTTTTGCCCAAAATTTAACTGGGGATGTCAAGAGATGGTTCAAAGCCTTTCTTGCCAACCATATTTTAGACTTAGCCAATTTTCATAGGTTATTCATTGATAGATGGGAGAGAAAGAAAATCCCATTGCAAATACTTTCTCAATATTACAACATTAGAAGAGCTCCTAATGAGTCAGTTTAGGACTATTGCACTAGGTTTAATAATATCTACATTGTGATTCTAGCCAAAATTAAGCCTCCACTTGACCTAGCATTAATTAAGTTCCATGATGGTTTTGATGTTGACATGTCATACCAGCTAAGGGAAAGAAACCCTGAAACACTTGAACAAATTCAGAGCAATGTTGTTAGTGTATAGGCCAACCTGTTAGCTAAGAAAGCATGAATGATGAATGAAAAGAAAGTTGTATTTAAAGAGGAAGCTTCCACTTCAGATGGAAAAGTAGATATTTTAGCTAGGAGTTTAGAGAGAATCATGGGTAGGTTAGAAAAAATGGAGAGAAAAAATCAATGGGAGAATCAACAACAACAACCCCCAATAAGAAACCCAAATTTTAGGAAGAACCCTAATGCTGGAAAAAAATGCTACACTAGACCAACAGATTAGGCCCCCCTTCCAAGAAAACTATGTTGACGATTCACAGAACCAAGAAGCAGAGGATGATGCCCATATTAACTTACTAGAAACCAAAGAGGAAGACATTGTTTTTCTTACTCAAGAAGAACAAGAGTTATATATGTTGCAACAGTTGCAGTTAGAATCTGGTGAATCCTTTGATTTTAAACAGGGATATGAGTCAGTTATATATGAGGTACATAAAAAATATAGCTTGAGAAGCAAAAAGAATAACGATACTCCCATTAAAAGATCCATCCAAACCCAGACTAAGATAATAAAAGAAACTCCAGTTAACAAAGTGTTGTGAATCTTCCCTAGGGGAACACCAGAGACTTCAACCCCTAAGATTGTAGATATAACCTCCACTGAAACCCAAACATAGACAACTACTTAAAACAATCAAAATAAGAGAAATCAAGGCAAAACAATAGAAACACAGACTGAAATGCCTACCACTGAGAAATAGAATAAGGACACACAAACTGCACATGTTAAGGAAGATCTAAATCAAACAAGAAAAACTCAAATCCCTTTCAACATCAAAAATGAAATAGCAAAATTAAAGATATAAATTCCTTTGGCCGAACTGGTAAAGAATGAATCTTATAGGTCACAGATAACTGATACTTTGAACATAGGAGAGGGAGAGGATTCTGTTAATTTGAATGATGACGGGCTTGAATTATTGTCTGGCCCTAAGGCCAATGGTATTCATCAGTAAGGGGAAGTTCCTCCTTTTTACATCAGCCTAAACATTCATGATAAAATATTGCATAACGCTATGTTGGACTCAAGGGCATCCCACAATCTGATGCCAAAGTAAATAATGGAAAGACTAAACCTAGACATTACCAGGCCTTATAAGGATTTGTTTTCTTTTGACTCTAGCCAGGTCAAATGCCTTGGTCTGATCAAGGACTTATGTGTGACCCTTGTCCAGTGCCTTGCAAAGAGCATTTTAATGGACATTGTAATTGTAGACATTCCACCAAAATATGGAATGCTTCTATCTCGCTCATGGGGAGAAAAATTGTAAGGATCCTTGCAGTTGGATATGCCTTATGCCACCCTATCTGTTTTTGGCCAACCAAGAAAATTATATAGGGAGACGTTGATGAAATACATGGTCAGTAGTGAGGAAAAGCCACAAAACTTTCCCATATACTCCATGCATTCAGATATAGACTCTTTCATCTTATACAAGGCAGAAAATGATAAAAAGGAAATCACAGCCAAAGACCTTAAATACAGAACAACTGACAGTGAGAACATATTTCATGAGTCACTTTGGCATTTAGACTTTGATGGGTCAGTCAATAGGTTAGGGGCTGGTGCAGGAGTGTGGATCCATAATATGGAGAATAATCATGCTGAGGCACATGCTTTCAGATTGAACTTCAAATGTACCAATAATATGGCCGAATATGAAGCCCTAATTCTGGGGTTACAATTGGTTAGGAAATTGGGAGCCAAAGGAGTTTCCATTATGGGAGACTCAAAGCTGATTATTAAACAGATTAGTGGTGAATACTCTATCAAAAACCCTAGGCTTGGTCGATATAGGGATATTCTTTTAAACTTGATCAAATACCTCCTGGAATCAAACTTTGTTGCCATTCCTAGAAAACAAAACATGCAAGCTCACAATCTGGCCAACTTTGCTAGTACTTGTAAATTGCCATTTCAACCAAACCACTAGTACACTGTAGAAGTCAAACATAGGTCTATGATACCAGATAACCTCAAGTATTGGCAGATTTTCTCCCAGGACTCTCATATCTACGATTTCATGGACAATGAAGGTGAATTTCATAACCGTAAGATAGACACTGACTATACAGTAGACAATAATATAGAAAGTAGCATAGATGTAAATATTTTCAATGCAACTAAACCAACTAAATTTACTAAGTAGAAATAGATAGTTTATAGAATGTAGAGATTGAGGAAATAATGAATGATTGTCCTGATATTCTTAATTTGAAAATTAATTTTTTGCCTAAAGGATTAGTACCTTTAGAAGATTTGTTTGACTCTAATGATGTAGATAAGAAACCCATGATGGAATTTCTAAGAGCTGACATATAAGAGGTTAACATAGGAACTAAGGATAAACCAAAACTCATCAAAATATCCAAAGCCTTACCTCCAGAGGAAAAGGTTAAATACATCAATCTGTTTAGGGATTTCCAGGATGTATTTTCCTAGAGTTATGAAGACTTAAAATATTATGACACCAGCATAATCCAACACAAAATACCTCTAAAAGAAGATCATAAACCTTTCAAACAGAAACTTAAGAGGATAAACCTAGTTCTTATGCCATCCATAGAGAAAGAGGTTAAAAGAATGTTTGATGCCCAAATAATAGCCCCTATTAGATACTCAGACTAGATTTCAAACTTAGTTACAACTAGGAAAAAGACAGGTGAAATTGGACTTTGTGTAGATTTTAAAAATTTAAACAATGTACGACTAAAAGATAACTATCCTCTACCAAAAATGGACAATATACTGCAAAGGGTAGTAGGCTCATCTAGGATTTCACTGTTAGATGGATTATCTGGGTATAACCAGGTCTTAGTCCAACCTGAGGACCAAGCCAAAACTGTGTTTACTACTTCTTGGGATACCTTCATGTATTTGAAGATGCCCTTTGGATTAATGAATGCAAGTGCCACATTTCAAAGAGCTATGGATATAGATTTTTCCAAGGAGATCCATGATTTCTTAGTAGTATACTAGGATGACATCACAGTCTTCTCTATATCTGACAATGAACACTTAGACCACTTGAGAAGAGTATTTATCAAATGTAGAAAATTTGGGATTTCTTTAAATCCCAAGAAAACACTCTTTGTTCTGAAAGAGGGAAAACTGTTGGGGCATATCATATCTAAAGATGGAATTAGAATAGATCCTGCTAGAATAGAGACCATTTTGACCAATACCCATCCTAGAAACATTAGAGAGCTACAGTTACTTCTAGGCAAGATAAACTTCCTTAGGAGATTCATTTCAAATCTAGCAGAACCAATTAGAGAGTTAAATAACATGCTAACAAAGGAATCATCACTTAAATGGATAGTGGAGGCCAAACAATCCTTTGAAGCCATCAAGGAAGCCTTAACCAAGACTCCAATCCTAATAAGTCCTGATTTTAACAAGGATTTTATAATTTTTTCTTTTTCTTTAGAGCACACCATTGCAGCAGTCTTGTTGCAAAAGAACAACCAATTGCATTTTTTAGTAAATCCTTAAGACATGCAATACTCAAACACAATTTCATGGAAAAACAAGAATTAGCTTTAGTAAAGGCTATCAAAGACTTCAGAGTATACATTATGTACAATCACATTATTTCTTATGTTCCAAGTTTTGTAGTTAAGGACACTTTGACACAAAATGGACCTAAAGGGAAAAGAGGCAAGTGGATTGCCACAATAGGAATATGACATGGAGATAAAGCCAACTAAACTTATCAAAGACCAAGGTTTAGCCAAACTCATGGCTGAATCGAACTGTCAGGCCCTTGATATAAACTTTATTAGTGCCCTTGATGATCAGGAAGAGATGGCAACTCCACCAATCTGTGAACCTTTTACTGATTCACCCTGGTATTCAAATATTATATTTGTATTACAAAATTTGTAAGCTCCTCCTAGTTTGACAAGAACTAAAGCTATATTTTTGAAGATGAAGTCATTAAAGTATTGTATTATAGATAATGCATTGTTTTGGAAAGACAGTACTGGTATTATTTTGAATTGTTTATTGAAACTTGAAGCTGATAAAATCATGCAAGAGTTTCATGCAGGGGATTGTGGAGGACACTTGTACTGGAAGACTATTGCTAACAAAATCCTGAGGGTTGGTTTCTACTGGCTCAATTTGTTTGCAGATGTTAAGAAACATGTGACCTCCTGTCATCAATGCCAAATATTTGAGGGAAAAAGAAAACTTTTACCCATTCCTCTTAAACCAATTTCCACTGAGATGCCATTTCAACAATGGGGGTTAGACTTCATTGGAGAAATACACCCATCCTCCTCAGCACAAGTGGATTCTGACAGCCACAAACTATTTTACCAAATGGATAGATGCCATACCTTCTAGACAAGCCACAGACACTATCATAATCTCCTTCCTAGAGAGTAATATCTTGTCAAGATTTGGATGTACCCAGAAGCTCATTACTGATAATGCAGTTGCCTTAAATCCAAGAGTCATCCAACAAAATCTTGGTCAATATTATTAAAAATTTGTTGGAAGATAACAAAAAGACATGGAACAAGAAGTTATTCAATGCCTTATGGGCAGATAGACTGACTACTAAAAAGTCCATTGGAACATCACCCTATCAGTTGGTCTATGGGATGGATGCAATTTTCTCATCGTCCTTGGGAGTCCCAGTGATGAAGATCATCCAGGAATTACAGGTGGAACCAAATGATATTCAAAGAAGAATAAATCGGACTATACACCTGCAGTAGACCAGAGTAGAAGTATATGTAAAATCATAGATAATCCAGGAAAATATGAAGAAAGGCTTTGATAAAAAGACTAAAGCAAATGATTTTTACATAGGAGATAAAGTCCTTAAGTGGGATTCAAGAAGAGAAGACAAAGGCAAGCATGGAAAATTTGATTTTTTGTGGCAGGGACCTTATGTCATTTATGGCTACAAAGGCAACAATGCCTTTTTCTTAACAAACATAGATGGACTAGATCTACCAAGAGGACCTGTTAATGGTAGGATGTTGAAGCATTATTTTTCCACTGACTCACAATAGTTCACTTTACTTTGCATAATTGTACATACCATTGTAGAGTGTAAATTGGATTGGATGGTAATCCTTTGAAGTTGAAGCCCATGGAGAAGGCCCTGAGCTTTGAGGGATTCAGTGTCATAAGTATCAAAAAAGCAGAATCACATAAGTATAATTTACAAGGTAACTACAGTCACAATTCAAAGGCTACTGGCCTTTAGAGTTCTTGACATTTCACTAGGAAATGCCATCCCCATGTGGAACCATTGTTAGAGTCCTATAGTGATAGGATTCATAATTTTGGATTGGCTGAGGTTAAATCTTGTAATATTGTACATACCTTTGCTTTTTGCAAATGTTTTCCATATTAAAATTAAAAAATGTAAAGAGGGTATGTCCTAAAAGAAATATCAAAGGACAAGAAAAAAAATAAAAGATCAAAAAATGAAAAAATATGAACCCCAAACAAAAAACATATCATGAAAGTGTGCAAGCCCAAGTGCCACTGCTCTTTACTTTACTGTCTTAAATAATTGTTGTGTGCAGCTTGTCATACATGCCACAACCTAGGATAGTCAAACTACTAAATCTTGACTACTTCATGCTTTGAATTTCATGTTTATAGTTAGAGAATAAAAATCTGACCAAACAGTTTAATCTTGGCAGATTAGTAGATAGGGAGAGAAATAAAAGGATCTCATCAATTTAATCTAAGCCCTTGGAATATATAAGGTTACAAGTAGATAGTTTATTACATAAAAGAAAAAGGAAAGAAATGGGTTTTCTAGCTTAAGTGCACCCACCAAAGTGAAGCAAAAAATGTTAGGATAGGTAAAAGGGTAGGTAGAAGAAAGGTTGCAGAAATACAAGTCATTTGAAGCATAAGCACTACTATCATGCTTAATTATGTGTTCCAGTATGTAGGAGTAGTTAACAAAGTGAAATGCATATTCATAAGCTAATTTTCCTAATTTTCCCTTCATTACACTTCACCCCCACTATATACTCACTAATTTCCTTTTTACCCCTTCATGGCTTGTGAAGACACCATTTCATTTTGACTCCTACCTGTTATCGGGAAATCTAGTGTCCACTCGGAGCTGCTAGTCCCACTAAGACTTGTAGCTATCTTATAAACAAACAAACTAAAACCACTTTTTTTTTCCTTTATGGGAAGTAGATGAGAGGGGAACAAAGGACATCAACCTCAGTCTTGCACTTGGTTCCTTGCTTGGTTCCTCTCCCTTCTGATAGATCTTCGCCGCTCCTTCTTCGTCTACCCAACTTCAAAGAGCACCTTTGGAATCAAAGCAGCATAATACTATCGAAGAACAGAGATCTAAAATCATAAAAAATACAGGACCAGATATATATTGACCACACAAATGCATATATCATCAAACATACAAGAATGTGGAGGAAAACTTGAATAGCTTTATTAATATCAAGAATAGAAAAGAGGATTACAACCAATTGTTCTGACCCAGCATCATCCTCTCAGCATGGAATCCCTTCTTCACCTCATGAAAAGCTTAGATCACCCAACTCTATGATGTTACACCAGGAAACTAACAACACTTCCTTACAAGATACAAGATTCCCGCCCCTGGATCTCTGTGATGAGGGATCCATATATAGATTATTGTAGGGGGGTGAGTCAGCTTCCAGGATTTTGATTAGTGTCCTCTCTCTAATAGTTCTTGATTCCACTTGGATATTGATGATCTCTTACTCATCGATGGGCGAATTCAGAGAGGCAAGTGTCACAGGAGAAGTTTCTGGAAGATTCCATGATGATCCACCTTGCAAACTATCTCTGCCATTTGTTTACTCTCACCCATCTCACCCTACAGAAGGGAATTCCATTATGCATCGCACTTTTTACACTGAACAGGTGAGATGCATCGCACCCTCTGCACTAGGTAGTTTGTATGGTCCAATTTTGACCATTTCTGAACAGTTTTCTGTGGAGAACTTCTAGGAGATGATGTAATCAGCTGACCTTGTTCCTTTAGGGCATGAAGCAACACTTTTAGGGACTTAGGAGCCCTTGGTTTATGGACATGTATGATTGGGGTTGCTGCCCAAAAATGTCTATAATAGTTGCCCCCTAAAGCATGAGGTCGTTAATCTTTTGATGTCGGGTGAAATGCTTTATCATGAGGATCTAAAGTTTTTTCGAGCTGGAAGGTGACCTGTAATAAGATACAATACAATACATTATCTTCATAATATTTTTCATGATCTAGCTGAGGCGGGCATTCCCATGCTCAGCTTTATAAATTCAGTTTCATGTACATAGGACAAACAATCGTCTGTGTAGCAGACTGATGATCCAGACGGAGTCATCATCCTTTGATTCGGATGATCATCTATTCGGTAATGATGTACATTTTATGTCTTTATATTCCTGAATATATCGTAGCTCGGATGGGTGAAACTAGATCCGGGGTCTTCAAACTCGTTCAATCTTCACTCGGAGTACAAGTCGATCCATGTGAAAGATGTTCTGGAGTCGAACATGGAAAGACATCACCTAATTACCAGTCAATGATGTAAGTTGTTAACAGGTGCGAGAGGAATCATCGATAATGATGATGACCCTCAAGGTACTACAGTACAATTCACATGGTGTGAAAAAGGGACTTGCCGTCGAACACAACGCAAAATCTTTCGATCGAAGGCCATTGATGTAAACCTGTCGCTGGAAGTGAGAAACTTGCCATTGAGGCATGCAAGCTTCAAAGTACTGAAAGGGTTGTTCCTAGGTCGACTTCTTGGATAATGAGCTGATGTCGACAAGAAGCGATCTGCCGTAGGAGGGCCTTAATGAATCCCACATCTACGACACAGAACGAAGAAAATTATTTTGGAGGTGAAAATGATCTAATGATAGAAGGTTCAGGGTGGCAGTCATGAAAGAATGGAGCGTGAATGTATTGCAGCGGATGAGACAGGTGAATTCTCTGAGCGACTTCTCTTGAACATACCGACGACACTGAAAATGGATTGGTAGCGTTAACACCAAATATGGATGGTACGATGGACCAATGGTGATATGACCGATGAACGGAATAACCCAACTCGACTCGGATGTGGAGTGAAAGTGTCATGTTCAAGAGCGACTTGCTACCAATAAAGTTTCTTCAAGTTTTCTTCCCAATTTTCCCCAGTCATTTCTAACTAGTACCTCTTTATTTTTATCAATATTGGGGAGAATAAAATATTCTTGTTCTATAATTCGCCCTTCAGGCGAACCCATCACTAAGTTTTAACGAGCCTAGTGACAGTGAAACTCATTCTCATCCATTTGGACAAGTTTGTCGCTATTGATTTTAACGAGTTTAACGACAATGACAACTCGGTCCTTTTTCAATTTTAGCTAGTCTGAAAAGGGACGGAAAGGAAACTCCAATAATCATTTTTCGTCATATAACCCTTAAGTCTGAAAAAGTATAAAATAATACGAAAGGGATGAAATTTCGATAGTTTTAACGAGCCAAACAAGACAAGCGCTCGATCTTTTTGTGTAATAATCCCTCAGGTCCAAAAAGATTAAAATCTAGAGAGGATAGAATTCGATAGATTTAACAAAGTTGGAGAGGCCAATCGCTCGGAAATCTTTTCAATTTTACGAGTCGATGAATATTTAAAGAACCTGTTTTTTTAGATGAGTTATAATTTTCAAGGTAGTGCTGATTCCAAGTAAGGTGGAATTTTCAATCACGACAGTGTCACAAGGATGGCTAACAAGATAACTCTCATAGATGTTCTCAAAAGGGTAAGCAATAATGGAGGTCGTATGATCGGCTAAAAGCAGGGGAGGTGATGACGAGAAACACCAAGGCTCAAAAGCTGATGAATATGTCATCACAATGGTTATTGTACGGAGATTGGTTATTTTTAATGAGCCTTAAACTCTGGGGGAAACAGTTTCTGCTCATTGTCTTAGGTTATTTTTAATAAGGCTTGAACTCTCACATCAAATTTCTCGTGAAATGGTCATACTTATGATTTGAATTCATCGTTAGCACTTTGTTCTTTCAATGGTCGTACTACCTGCTCAATTGCTTCATCAAACCGATTAGAAATTAAAACACATGCTTGAAAAATGAGTTAAAACACTAATACCTTACTCGAATTACGTGAATAGTAATTTAAAAGTGACTTTTACCTCTCATTTTACCATTTAATTTGAACTTGGTTTGTTGGAGCTCTGGAGGTACCTTTCCCCCCTAATTTTCACCAGCTGATTCCGGGAGATTCTATGGACGATGCTCGGCGCCGTCGAGACCAAGTAAGAGCTAAACCTGATCTCTTCAGTTTCATTCCTTCCTTTTTGAATTCTGATCATGCATCCCTACTTTGTTGAGCCCCTGGAGTTTGAACAATTCTCCCTGGCCCCATCGCACCCTTCCTATATCGAAAGGTGCGATGCATACTAGACTGATTACTGGCCAATCAGTATGCATCGCTCCCAATACACTGTTGGGGTGTGATGGGCGCAAGGAGGTAAACTTTTACGTTGTTTTCTCATGGAATTTTTGCCTGTTTTTTGCCAAATCAGGACCCTGACTCTTCTCGTTTGTTTTCAGAGATTCATCAGAGAAAAATGGTTATTACATGGTGAGAACGCAAGCATGAATAAGAGGACATGGTTGCTTTACATGATACGGGTACGGTAACTGCACTGTGAAACTGTGGCCTGCTCAAGTTTTTCTGCATCTCTAGCATGAGGCAAAAAATCAACTAGTTGCAATATTTCCTCGATGCATGGGATCCTACCAACCAGGTGTTCCATATCAGAGGAAAATCCATCCCCCTGACTGTCGTGGACATTTATTTTTTGACCGGTTTATCGAGGCATGGCGCCCCTCTCTCATTATCAAGTTCTGCTCGTGGGGGCGAATCCGTGAGAGATTACATTCGCCGGTATTGCAAAGAGGGATCTCAGCCGAATAGGGATGACAAGATCAACATCTGAGATGTCACTGGCCGGTCCTTGAGGACCATTCTGTTCAATTTTGCTAAACTGGCTGGTAGTGCGGCTCTTCACGTGGCTAACAGGTCTTATATGTAGTACGCCTTGGAATGCCTTGAACTGGAGGTGTTCAATTGGTGTGATGTAGTACTCCCTGTGATGAAAGAACAACCGACCAAGGTGAAAAGCGGAAGATCCAAGAATTTTGGCTATGGTTCTATTTTGACCGCTTTTGCCTTGGAAAAGATCCCTGATGCAGCCGCAGTACATCTCACTTGGTTTACCTCCATCGACTGAGCCATGGATGTAGAGATGGGTTGACCTCATGGCCCGACATGTTGGTCAATCCCAAATTTCTTTCTCTGACACCTTCTTCGAGTGGTTCGACGGCCAGGAGATGGTTTATGCTGAGTGTCCATATGCTGGTATGGATTTCCAGGGTGAACCGGATTTGGTGTTGTCAGTTGGTGAGCAGTGGGGTGCTTTAGGTAAATTCTCTGACCATATCTTTGTTTATTGTTTTCTTAATTTTCTTATGCTTTCTTTGATCAAGACTAATTAAAACTCATGTGCTCATGCATACATTGGACCAGTTCGACCAGTAGTACGCCTGAGAGCACCAACTGTCGCTCCGACAGGAGAGGCTGTTGGGAGGGCCATCCTTCGCGACCTTGATGTGGCCGAGACTCTTTCAACATTACAGGATCAGGTCAAGGGTCTCACTCTTGGTATTCTAGATGTGAGGACCGACGAGCTGCCTCTGAGGTTGCAGCGACATACTACTTGTGTGCCGAGTCGATGGACTAGGCTTTTACGCATGATTGCACAGGCGATGACTTGTTATCACCAACATCATTAGACTAGGGTGCCCCCTAGAATTTTGAGTTTTGGGTCATTTGACCGATTTTGTCTTGGTTACAGAACATTATGTGTAAACCATAAACACTTATATATATATATATTTTTTTATTTTCGGGGCTTTATTTTGGTTAAGTTACATGATCCTGATGCAAATATTGATGCAATGCTTCTTTTTATAAATGTCGCAAATGTCTATCTAACACATAATTTGCCAATGAGTCCGTTAATGTGTTTAAATTTCTAGAAATATGTTGATATTGAATAGAATCGAACTGTCTTTCCAAAATCTTGACCCTTAGGAACTATTATCACCCCAAGAAACTCACCTAGGTTGTATATCAGTGATGCTCGGGAACATTACAATCTCAAGAAAATGTTGGATAAAATGATGGATGAATGAAAGAAATGATGCAAGTTCAAGCCAGATAACCACTCCCACCATGATTAACCCCAGACACCCACTCCCACCATGTTAACACCCCCAAACTACAAGGCTTTTAACCACCACTTACTCACAGTTTAAACAAAATGTGATGATGGAGAAGGTTGACTACACCAGTAGATACACAGGACCCTGTGATGGCCAGCTGCAACCAGTTGAAAGGTCTGTAAATCTATTATCTAATACACAAATAGGATGATAGCTCTTTATGAATTACAACAACAGAATCTTGCAAGCAACTTCAACGAAACAATGAAATTCTAACCCAGAGGTGGGATGACAGTCCCTCTACTGCTAAAAATCAACAGTACATGAATTGATGCACGACAGGCACAATCTGGAACATAGAAGAAGTGAAAAGTGAGAAAATGACAACAAAAGAAGCTTGTATTAGTTGGAAATGAAGACCAGAAGCTGCATGTTACATAGTAGTTACAATCTCCAGAATTTGAAGCTTACACCACCCTAACTCTCATCTAACACTTATCCCTAATTACATTGTTGTTCTGGGTATATATAGAATCTATTCACAAGATATCTGCTAGGGTATGTGTGGAGGTGTCTTAATTAATCACCAACCACATTTACAAAATGTTGTGGGCTCTGATACATTCTAACTGTTTTAATTAACAAATTTGACATTCTTTGGTACTTTGATGTACTCCTCGAACAGGTAAAATGTTGATTGAACAAACTTCCATAACTGCTGCATGGTTGAACTGCTCGAGGGTGTCCTTTCTGTCCTTGACTGTGTTGTTCCTTAACTGTGGTAGCTGATGATTAAATGCAGGTAACTGGATCATAACTTACTTCCTCGCACACCCAAAATTGGCCAAAAACACAGCAATTCGCATCAAAAATGGATGAAGGGCCGAGGAGGAACACTGGCCATCGGATGGATTGCATGGATGATCAAGATATGCTGACAGAGGGAAATGGGCAGGCACGCGGGCACCATTTGAATACGAGCCGTTAGATTAGAGAAATGGACAGCCAGGATCACACGTGAGAAGCTATCAGGAGTAGGGAGGGATGACAGTCATTGGATCTGCCCATAGCAAATCCAACGGTTGTCGCACGACAAAGAAATGCACATGTTAACGGGTAGGAGAAAGGCGGAAAAGTGGATGGGCGGTTTCCCCGCACCGCCTTTGAGCTACGGGTGGTTTCCGTAACGAGCAGCGAGATGCAATGAAATGAAAACATGTGGCTGGGAGAACGGCGGAAAAAACCACTATCCTGGGGTTTATTGAATGTGCGGTTAACGGGGCGAAAGCTTGCGAATGATGTTGGATGAGCGGGTGGAAGATGTGGCGGTCAAAATAACTGCATGGGTTTATTGAACGCGGGAAAACAAGTTTGACATGGCAAGAACCGTTGGATTATGTGCTTGTGTGATCGACGGTTGAAACTGCAATCGCGATATCGCATCGGCGCAAAACAAGGGGGGGTAGCCTTGACACTCATGGGTGCGATTTGCGATAGCGATCAAATCGCATCGCAAAATTGCAATCGACGAGAGACATAGGGGCTTAACGGCTGCCACGGGATTAATGTGCGATAGAGGTCAATTCGCATCGCAAGGGGAAGAAGACAGAAATAGTAGGGTTATGAGAGTATAAGGGTCATGAAGGGAAATGATAAAACAAACAACTGCCAACCCTCTACAATACAAACCATCATTGTTTAATCTTGACTTAATCCTTCAAATGTTGTAAACTGTAGCAGAGCTAACACTGGCTCCTTCAGGGGAGGAGATCCTCCCTGCGAGGTCAAGAACCTGCAGACCAATGCCTTTCCAGCTAAAAGCAAACTGATCACAATTTCTAGTGTTCTATTGGGCATGGAGTCTACTTTGCTTGCACAAAACTAATAAAAAGAAACTATTTACAACCTTTAAGGCCAAAGACCTTAAGCAACATAAAATTTCAAAAACCGCCCATTGACTGGGCCATCAAAAGTTGTCTCGCCTCCCATACTTTTCAGTATGAAGGTGTTTTTCCCTTGAATCTGTGAAATGATGAAAGGCCCTATCCAAAGAGCATCAAATTTCCCATGATTGCCTTTCCTTTCCTTCAGTGCATCCCATTTCAAATCCAAATCACCAATCTGAAAATTATTTGTTTTTGCCTTCTTATCAAAAGCTTCCTTTATCTTTCTCTGATGTGTTGCAGCCTTTTCAACCAACTGTTCTCTAATCTGATGTAACTTTTTCAATTCAGTGATTCGTTGTGCTATGTCTTCTTCCTCATTTTGTTCTTCTTGAAGGAAATTTTCCACAGGGAGAGTTAGCTGAACTGGAAATACAACCTCAGTGCCATATACCAGCTTGAATGGAGAACTCCCTGTGGATTTCTTAATGGTCATTCTGTTAGCCCATAGTGCATACTTGAGCTTTGAATCCCAATTCTTTTTATTGTCCTCTAACAATTTTTTAATTATCCTGATCAAACTTTTATTAGAGGATTCTCCCAGGCCATTTCCTTGAGGATAATATGAGGTGGAATGAACAAGTTTAATTCCCATTGAATCACACATTTCCACCAACTCTTTTGCCCTGAAAGCTGTTGCATTATCTGTGATTAGTTTATGTGGACAACCAAATCTGGTG
Organism: Pinus taeda; assembly: GCA_000404065.3. Taxonomy (NCBI): domain Eukaryota; kingdom Viridiplantae; phylum Streptophyta; class Pinopsida; order Pinales; family Pinaceae; genus Pinus; species Pinus taeda. The sequence goes on along the minus strand of APFE030079665.1, from coordinate 5,355 downwards.
AAGATATTTTCTGTCAAAAACTTCATGACCACATTATGATCAGCCTTCTTGGTAGGGACTGCTTCAATCCACTTTGTGAAATAATCAGTGGCTACGAATATCCACCTGTGTTGGCCACTGGAATATGGATTGATTTCTCCAATGAAATCCAAACCCCGCTGCTGAAAAGGTCCTTTTGCAGCTATTGGTTTTAAGGGCAAGGACTTCAACTATTGCTTTCCTTCAAATCTTTGGCATCTATCACAAAATTTAACAAAAACAAATACATCAGAAAATAAAGTGGGCCAATAGTACCCAACTCTGAGAATTTTATGGGCTGTAGTTTTCCAATAATGGTGCCCTCCACACATGCTGGAATGAAATTGTTGCATGACTTCTATTGACTGTTCTTTGTTCAGACATCTTAAAAATATTCAAGATGGATCACTCCAGTAGAGAAGATTTTCATTGATACAATATTTTGCTGCTCTAAGCTTAATAGTTATGGCTTGAATTTGAGTAAAGCTGGGAAGGATTTCTAGCTTCAGCAAGAATTTAACTATTTCAGCATACCAATTACAAGAATCTAGATTCTCGGCCACTGACTACTTTCTCTCTGTTTCAGCTATTTCCTATTCTTCATTTGTCTGACCATTTTCTGCAATTGTGCACAGGAAATCAATATCTAAAGACCTGCAATTTTCTTCAACCAATAATTTGGCAAGCCCCTGACCTCTGACCAGCTTAGTGGGCTTCAGCTCAATATTGAATTCAATCAACTTTGCTATCCATTTAGCCCTTCTTCCATCAACATCAGGTTGTGTCAAGACATCTTTTATTGCAGCAGAAGGCACATATGCAATTATCTTTGAATGCAAGACATAAATTTTGAAGGCCTTTAATGATTTAATAAGAGCATATGCCTGTTTCTATATAATATCATACCTCAGTTCAGCATCCCTCAAATTCTTAATGAAAAATGCTATTGGATGTTTGAAACCTTCTTCATCTGCCTGCAATAAAACAGTTGTAATGGTGTCTTTAGAGTCAAAAGAAAATACATGGAACTCCTTGCTGTAATCTGGGCTGCTTAATGTGGGAGCTTCCATAATAGCCTTTTTAATAGACTCAAATGATTGTCATGCTGCATCAGTCCATCTTACCTTTGACCCTTTCCTCAACATGGAGGTAATATGCTTCACTAGTTCTGCAAAATTTGGAATAAATATCCTGACAAAATTGATTTTTCCCAGAAAGGATTGGATATCCTTCTTTGATCTAGGGACGGACAAAGTCTGTATGGCTTTCACTCTTTCTGGGTCAATCTGAACACCTGTAGCAGATACAACATGTCCTAACAGCTTGCCTTCTTCTAAAGAAAATTGTGATTTTTTAGGATTGATTGAAATCCCAAACCTTTTGCACATCAAAAACACTTTCTTCAAATGTTGTAAATGGTCATGATGGGTGTTGGAGTATACTGTTATGTCATCAAGGTAGATAAGGAAAAATTTATCCTTCTCTGCTACAAAAGCTATATTCATAACTCTCTGAAAGGTGGCTCCAACATTCATCAACCCAAAAGTCATCTTGGCATACATAAAAGTGCCCCAAGGAGTCGTAAATGCAGTCTTTTCTTGATCATCTGGGTGCATAGCAATCTGATTGAAACATGAAAATCCATCCAAAAATGACAAGACTTTAGCTCCTGAGACCTTCTGCAACAAATGCTCCATTTTTGACAAAGGATAGTTGTCTTCCTTTGAGCATTTGTTTAAATTTCGGAAATCAACACAGAGTCTGATTTCTCCACTCTTCTTCCTTACCACCACCAAATTAGCTACCCATTTTGAATATCTAAGAGGAACAATTATCTTGGCAGCTAGCAGTTTTTTAACTTCCTTCTCGATCAGAAGAAGAAGCACGAGATTTATTGGTCTCAGCTTCTGTTTAAAAGGAATAGTGTCTTTCTCCAGAGGGATTTTATGCTGAATTATGCTCTTATCATAAGTTTTCAAGTCACTATACTCCCAGGCAAACACATCAGCAAATTGCCTCAATAAATTGCAGTATTCAGCACTTTGATCAGCAGATAAATGAGTGGACAAATTTACATATTTAGGCTGATCTGGACTTCCTACATCGTGCTTACAGACTGCAGATTTATCTTCTTTTTGGGCAGCCTTGTAAGGCACATCATTTTGGTCAAACAATCTTTCAAGAGGAATTAGACCCTTAGGAATATGGTTACTAGGAAGCTGGACTATGCTATTTTTACCAATTTTATTTCTGAGCTGGGACTGAGAGCTTTCTAACAAGGCATCATTTTCTTGGTCAATTTGCATCTCAGAAAATTCATCAATGACTTGCAAGAACCTATTAATCTCATCATCATCATTAAAAACTTTCCAATGGTGAACATTGTCAGGCAAGGAAGATATGTACTTCAGTTGCACTTCATACACTAGTTTGGGAGGCATTGGAGGAACGAATGAACTAGCAGAAACAACAAGGGAATCAACAAGCTTATTTTGGGCTCTAGGGACATGAAATACAGAAAAAAATCAAAAGAATCTCTAATTCTCCATACCTCATCTCTGTATGATTTCAGCCTTGGGTGCTTCGCCTAAAATGTTTTATTTACTTGCTGAATGATCAAATCAGCATCTCCAAACACTTTTATGCTCTTGATTCCTCTGTCTTTAGCTGCATAAAGGCCCAATAGTAGTGCTTCATATTTTGCTATATTATTTGTGACTTGAAAAGCCAGCTTAAAAGATAGCTGCATGCTCTTTCATTCTGGAGATATCAGCGCCAACCCTGCTCCTACAGTCTCCTTGGAACATGCTCCATCAAAGAACATCTCCCAAACCTGACTTCCTTGCTTTTCCTTGGCCTGAACTATTGATTTCCTAAACTGCATTGAGGCCTTCTGAGATTCGTCTATTTGGAGTATACATGCTCCAAAATTAGTGTCCACAGCATAAATGGGATGATTTGTAGGATTCTTCTCATCACTAATGATATATGCCAGTTGTGCCTCTTGTATAATCTCTTGCTTTCTCCTCCAAAGATTGGGACAGTGGCATAAGATAAATCATTCTGTAATGTCCCACCTAGTCTCTTAATCCATCCTATTGACAGCAGCATGCCAAACTTAGGAGGGACATCTGCTACCACAATATCCATCATTATACTCTTCATGGGTAGCTGAGTTAGGGTAATGGCCAGATCTTTAATCAATCCAAGACATTTTACTTTCCTTGAATCAAAAGAGAATAAATCATGATAGGGTCTGGTGATATTAAGGCCTAACTCTTCCATGACCGCTTTGGGCATTAAATTGTGGCTGGCCCCTGTGTCTAGCAGGAAATTGTGGAGGATTTTATCATGAATGGTCAATGAGACATAAACAGATGGAGAATTATTATCAGCAGGCTCAATCATGGGACTAAGCACAATGGCAGGCTTGTCATCTTGCAAATTGACAGAGTTAGTGGAGGTCTATTTGGTTTCTAGCTCAAGGGCTACAAGTATAGGCTTTCTAAACATTTCACTCTTCACCAACTCTACCAGAGGGATGGATATTTTCAATTTCTAAACTTTTGACTCAAAGCTGAAAAAATAAGAAGACTTATCAGAACTTTTTACCTCTTGAATTGGAGCTTTGAGGATGATTGGATCAACTGCTGGTCTTCTCTGCTTGATATTCTGTGGTTCTGTTTGGACAACAACTTTTTTCTCAGGATTTTCTTTGACATTTTTTGCATTGGACCTCAGATTATATCTCCGTTGCTACTCAGTTTGTAGGACATCTTCTCTGTCCCACTCTCGACTGTTATGTTCTTGCAGCAATGATTCTTCATACTTAGCCAATGTCAAAAATGCAGCACTGCCTTTATCTTCCATGCAGTGAATTTCATCCTCATTCTCTTCAAATTGTTCTTCCTCCATGACTACATTTTGGAAAGGAGCTTTAACTTTCTAATATTCTTTTGAATCTTGCACTCTCTGCATTATTTGTAACTGCTCATTTGCTCTTCTGAATGGATTCTAATTTCTTAGAGCAAATTATTCTGTTGCCTTGTTTTCCCTTAATTCTGCTCAACCTTTAGCTTAGAAATTTTTGCAGCCAATGATTCTATCATCTTAGTCATTTTATCTAATTTAGGCTCTAAATTTGAGGCAGAGGAAGAAGAAGCCTCGCCTCTTTGCCTTCTTCTGTCATAATCGCTTTTAAGTTTTTCTACAGCCATAATGTTGGATTCTACTTCTAAGGCTACATCTTGCATGTCTGCCAGCGTGGCACATCTTATTTCTCTTAACAACAGGCAGAAATTATAGTCAAAAGCATTGGCATATGTAAGTTTGGTTTATTTACGAGTCGGTTTTACCTTAGCTAGTATTTTACTTTACATTCTGTTGAATCTTTTATTAAAATAAGGCAATGATTCCCCACTCTCTCTCTTTAAGTTACCAAAGTCAGTATGGTAATGCAGCAAGTCCTTTTTATCTCCCCATTGCTTCAAAAATGCATCATCTAATGCTTCTATATCTATTATGGATCTCTGGGGTAATTCTCTGAACCACTTCCTAGCCTCTCCATCAAGGCTCTGGACAAAAACTCTCATCCACACATCATTCTCATTTATATCTAAGTTATCAGCATAACAATAAAAAGCTTCAAGGTGTTCTTCTGTTGTTACTCCCTCTGTACCAGTAAATTTAGGCATATATTTTGGATATTCTCCCACAGGCATAGGATTTAGAGGGACAGGCAAGACTAGAGGTCCATATCTAGTACCTACAATTCTCTCAATTCTAGTAGGTGCTCATTGTCTTGCCATGATTAGAATATGTGGAAGACTACTGGCAGACTGAATAGTATGAAACAATGAGATGGATGGCAGAGATACAGGGATGTTATGGATAGTATGGGGTGCAATATTTGGACTGAGATCTAAAGGGGAACTAACTATACAAGGAGCTGTTTAAATCTCTGCAGGTGATTCTTGACTAGTAATACAAGGTTCAAATTCTTCAAACTAACTATTCTCAACTATGACCTCCTCTTGTAGAGATATTGATCCGGATTTAAACAGGAACGCAATAGATTACAGAGATAACCATAAATACAGAGATGCAGTGGAAATAACCCTTCATTTCATTAATGGAAAATACCGAAATATGCTTACAACCAGAATTGGAAATAAACCAGCTAGGACGATGGTAGCTTATCTATGAGAAGAGATGTGTGGCTACATGTCTCTGAACTGTTCCAAACTTGTGTTACAATGAGGCTCGAAGGCCTATTTATTATTGAGAAACAATTGGAAAACCCTTCACATTCCAAAACCAACCCTTAGAAGATGAAAC